>PVKZ01006447.1:0-35132 GCA_004027375.1 Macroglossus sobrinus | reverse complement strand
AGAAGAAGAAGAAGAAGAAGAAGAAGAAGAAGAAGAAGAAGAAGAAGAAGAAGAAAAAGAAAGAAAGAAAGAAAGAAAGAAAGAAAGAAAGAAAGAAAGAAAGAAAGAAAGAAAGAGAAAGAAAGAAAGAAAAAGAAAGAGAAAGAAAGAGAAAGAAAGGAGGGAGGGAGGGAGGGAGGAAGAATACCACATAGGTATTGCATAAAAAACTTTCTCTCATGTTCCACATCAAATCAATACTGCTCATTGTACCTCCTAACATCTTTAAAGCCCTTCCTCCACTTCTATCACCACTCCCACCACCCTGCCATCAACTCTAGCTTGACTTATTCAAAGTCTCCTAACTTCCACCCATCTCAATTACCCTTCCAACTATGCTTCACTCTGCGGTCAATGTGATCTATCTAAAGTCCATATCTGGTTATCATGCCACCCTTCTTTTAAAAACATCTTTTTGAATCCACTGCACTTCCTATGTCCATGAACAGACATCATGAGTTGATCTTTCCTTTCCTTTGGGCCTGGTCACATCTTCAGAAACTTTCTCAAGGCATACGTCAGGCAGCCTTTAGAGCCTGACATGTAAGAGACTTGTTTGCCATTCTTGCTCTGGACTATATTCAGAACCTTTCTAAAATGCATTACCATGACTCTGGAAGAGGCTGACAGTGCCTGCGTCATTTTCCCAGCTCTGCTGCCTTACCAGATCCTTGAAACTGGAACCCACTGTACCTTCTAGCCCCACCCCACCCCACCCTGCCCACTTTTACCACAGACTTCGTGCTGATTCAAGCCTACTCTTTTCTGATGGAAGCTGCAGAGACTAACCCTCCCCTTCCAAAAAAACCCACACCCAAGGGATGGAGCTCAAACTTTGTGTCACTCCCAGAGCCCAGATCTGATGGCCCGTCCACAGCTGAGTCTAGCATAGACCTGGCCAAGAGTAGGTGGTACTCTGTGTTGATGGACTGAGAAAAGAACGCATTGGCAAATGAACACCTCTAAACACAGTGAGTTATTTCAAAGTCTCTCACTCCAGTGACTTTAGGGGAGCTGACTAAGAAAAGAACAAAGAAAGAGCCACAGAACTTTTCCTGTTATTCTAGACTCCCCATACACCAACCTAGAGCTCATTCAAATATTTGCCAAAGTGCTTACACATGTTGCAACTTCTCTTATTATAGAATCTAAGGCCATGGATTTGGAAAAGTGGATTTGCAAGATAAACCTGGCAGAGATGGTGAATGCTAGTAAGTTAATAGTGGTAAGGAGAACTGGTACAGCGACCCCTGGCACAGTTAGAAATCCTCCAACTATCTCAGCAGACAAACCTGTTGACATTGAAGATAGAGCCTTGGACAAGGTCTGTTTTCAGCGATAGAAAAAGCTGGGCCCTCCTCCATCCTGGCTGAAGGTGTAGGTGGGGAGGTGCTCTACAGCATACACAGCTGCAGCACATCAAGAGGAAAGGAAGAGGAAAGAACTCTAGGTTTCAGGTTGAGTAGGCAACCATTACAGAGACCGCCAGAGCCTTCCACAGAGAAAATGCTTTAACAAACAAAGCCTAGCCTCTGAGCCCTCACCCACCACACACTTTGACCTGCTGTCCTATAAGAAGAGATGCATGCACCAGCTAGGGAAGTTAGGATGCTGGAAACTAGCAAATCCAAGGCTCCCAACTAACTCTCAGTGGGAAAACAAGCAAACTTTTCTTCTACGTGAGTTCATAGTCTGCCAAGGTCTCTTTGATGATCCTATGAAAAGGGAACCAAAAGCCATCTGGACCAAAGATTAGGAGACCAGGGTTCTAATGTCAGCATCCCCACTGACCTACAATGTCAAAGGCTGTCCAAATGTAGGGCAATATTACAGTAGCATAACCGCTCTAATGCTTTGGGTTTAAACAGCTGGAGAGTTCACATGATCTGATCAAATCCTAAAAAACAACCTAGTGAGATAGGCAGGATGCATCATCCCCTTTATACATGAAGAGACAGATTAAGGCTCAGAAAGGTTAATGCACCTACATAAGGCTACATAGCTAGTCCAAGGTAGAGTCAGAATTCACATTCCAAAGTCAAGGCCCATTCTCCCCTGCCATGGTTTCTCTTACAAGCTCTCAGTGATCAAAAAGTGATGCAACAAATACTTTCGAACACTTGTGAGGCTCTGTTCTACGTTCAGAGAATTCGGTGGTAAATTAGATACTATGAGGACCCTACTCTGTGGACCCAATATTCTAGTGGCAGAAATGTACAATGACCCATTACCAAGAAAATAACTCAAGTTCAGAAAATGGCGGGTGCTATGAAGGAAATGAAGCCAGGTAATAAGAGAGATGCAATAAACCTAAAGAGTGGGTGGGTAGAAAAATGAGGCAGGTGACATTTTCTATAGCCCAGGGCCCTTTGAGGAAATTGCACTCCCCTAGGCTGTGCACATGTGAGTTCCACAGTAGGGCCAGCTGTCCCCACCTCTGTTAGGTAGCCACTCCCAGCCCTGGCACCCCCAACCCTCAAGCTCCAGTATGGCCCAGTACCATACAAGTCTGGGACCCCACCGACCCAAGGAAATCAGGAAATATGTATGTGTGAGAGTTCAGTTTGAAGTTAAACTCATCTCAGTCTAGTTCTAGAAAGAACTAGAAAGAAGGAAAATAAATCCGTGACTGTATATTGCTACTCACAATAAACAAAGCTCCTATGCAAATAGCTGGCCTTTCACAGAACTTTATAGTATGTTAGCTAGGAAGAATGGCTCCTAGATGGGTAGACCCAGGACCAGGGAGATTTGTCTGAAGTCACCCCATGGGTCGCAGTCAGGGTCAGAGTTTGAATCTCAGTAATAGGAAGGCAGAGATAGGAACACAATTTCTAACTTCCAGGTGCTCACAGCCTAGGTAGGCAATGAAGAATATTCCAAATAATCACCATACACTTGGATACTTACAAAATAATAATTCTATTAACTAGTTGCCTTTTTCAAGAGAATCTCCTAACTAGAGATCTCCTTCCCTCCAGCAGTTGTGGCCTGGAATGTACGATTGATCACTTTCGAGAGGGTCCCACCTTCTCCCTGACATCATGGAAAAAGAAGAGAAGGCACACGAGCAGATGCCAGACCCTGGCCAGGTGTGGTGTGCTCTCAGCACCTGCTCACTGAGGGCACCTGTTCTAAGTAAACAGGCTCAGAGAGGGGAAGTGGTTTACACAAGGTCATTCAACTCTCAGGTGGCAGAATGGGATCAACCTGCATCTGTGAGGGCTCTTCCATATCCCCCCAGGATTTCTCCTGAACCACCTGAAGGCCCAAGTAGACTCAAAAGAGCAAACCAGAGGTTGGGAGGCTCTTCAGAAAAATCTGGTTTATTCACCAAACCAGAAAGTGGAAATCCCAGGGCTGCACATCCCCAGAGTCCTGGAGACCTCCAATGAGATGGGCGAGCCTCGTAGAGAGTCAGAGGAGGGGAGCGTTAATGTGTTGTGACCTCAGAGACTTCAGGGGCCTCATGTTTAAAATGCCTATACAACACAAATGCCCTTTCCCTGGCTGCCGAGAATTAAATTTACCCTAGCCTGTGATGGAGCCCGTGGTGATCACTCCAGGGGCAGGGCCTGCGTAGTGCAGTGTGTATGCACAAGGCCTCCCAGAGTCAGGTCATGGTGACCCCTGGTTAATCTCAGTAGGGATAGGAATCAAGTCCTCACAAGCTAGCATACCTGTGTAAGTGTTAGGGTGAGGGTGGTACCCAGAAAGAGAAAAGTAGAGCAATACCTGTAGTTACCATTTCTCAGTGAGCAAACCCCTTCCTCTGAGATCCGTTACTACTAGGCAGGTTGGAGAGCCCATTTCTTCTGTGTGAACATGTGGCACTTACTACCGTCCACCTGAGATTATAATTCTTTGTGTCCAGCTTCAGCCTTGAACTACCCAGAGTCTCCCGGTTCCTTGCTGGCAGTTCACTGCCACCTGACCCATCATTTCTTCTGTACAGGGTGGCCACAGTTTGCAAATCAAAACGCAGGTCTCCCAGTTATATTGGAATTTCTGGTAAACAACTAATCATTGTTTAGTTAAGTATAATGCATGTGATATTTGGGACGTACTTATAGTAATCAATTATTCATTATTCATCTGAAATTAATACTTAACTGGGCACCCTGGATTTTATCCGGCAGCCATATTCTGGCAGCCATATTCCTGCAGCCCACTTGATGCCTGCTTCTAATACTGGTTGATACAGAAAACAGTGTAATATAGTGTTTTGCAAAAGTATTTGAAATAAATACTACAGGCTGCAGCCGCGACATTTCTTCCTCTCTTGTCATTTTTGGAGGACGTTTGCATCATATATAAAGCCTGCATCTCAGGGGATGCAAATGAAACCCAGTCCCAGAGGGGGTAAAATGAGTTAGAAAGCAGTTAGAAAACAACCCCAGGGGATCTGAGACCCGCGCTTCATCTGCTGAGTCTTTTATTCCCATTAATTCATAACAGTGTCTTTAAAATCCTGGACTAGTATTCGAGAACAGTCGGTGTGTGAGTGTGACAGTCGTTACTCCTAGGAGACACCCCCTCCGCCAGCTGGGCATACTCCGCGCGTTCTTGATGCCACAGCGGCCTCCAGTGGCTTCCTCGGGAACCGCATGCTGTCTCTGCACTGGATTAGAGCCGGCTGGTGAGGTGCGGGAGCGCGGCGCCGCTCACCGCTCTGGGGCTTGGCAGTGTGGAAGGATCTCTGCCCAAAGGCACAAGTCCAAGTGCGCCACGTGGAAACAAAGCTCTTCCCTGCTGCTGTGAAGCCCTGACCAGATCAGGGCTGTATTTCATCTTGCCTGCCAACGCGTAACATATCTGCTGACCCAGTTTTACAGATGTTCTCTTCAAAACGGACTCGGCTTTGTGAATATTTTTCTTTAACTCTCAAGCTGTGGTGCTGGAAATGTCAAAAAATGGTTTAAATAAAATGAGAGACAGTTGAGCTCAGAATTGATTCTTCTTCTACCAGTTGGTTATGCTTAAATGGATAGTTGAGGGTGTGGGAAAGGTAAAACCACTGGAATTAAGATCCCCCCTACCCCCATGCACTGCCTCTTCCCTCCAACATAGCAGCCCTCTTGATTCATTTCCAACAAAGGGCAGCACCACCGATCCATTATTGAAAACACACGACTCCTATAACCTTGTTCATTTTCATATACGTAGCTCAGGGCAAGAGGTTCTCTGCCACAGCTTCCCTTTGATTTGAAAGCAATATAAAGAATAAAGGGAAATGAAAAATGTGGCCATGGAGGGGCTGGCACTTGATCCTTCCACACAACACACACACACACACACACACACACACACACACACACACACACACACACAGGCAATTTTCCAAATTGGTGGTCACTAGCCTTTCTCCTTTCACAAGCTGATCTTCTGGCAGCTCCATGGCTTTTACTTTGTTCATTTTCTCAACATTTTAACTGAAACTTACCCCCTGGGTGGGGAGACCCAAGGGCAAGAAGGTTGCCCAAGCCAGAGCCTGTGCAGCAGCCACCACAGAGAACTGGACTTGGAGGTGGTCATAGTGTAGATTTGGTGGACTTAGATCTGAGGTCTGCTTCAAATTGGTGGTCTACAAATCTCTGACTGAGCAGGCTTCAGCTCCCTATCTTGGAGTAAGGAACTGCACAGGCATCTCCCGAACTCTGAGTCTCTGGTTCAAGTTTGGTCTTCTTCAAATTCTTTTTGAAAAATTCTTTATGTACAGTCATTTAGCAAACATATAAGCAAACACCTAAAATGTGCCAGGCACTGGGTAAGAGGCTTAGCATAGAGAAATGAATAAGGAATGTCCCTTTTCTTAGAACTAGGTTATTGCAAATTGACAGAAGTACTGGGAGAAAGATAAACCGAAACACTAGGTGCCCTGATGATGGGAGTGTTAATTTGTGCAAACCCTCTGGAAGCCAGTTTGGCACCAGCTTCCAGATTGTCCAATGTACACACTACATTAGTTGGGAACCCTAGTTGCTTGACTGACTCTAGTTAAGCAGAAAAGTCCTAGATTTGTTTTTTTAAAGGCTGTTGAGTAACTCACAGAATCCCAGAGAAGGCTACAGTCTCAGACCTAAGTAGAGACATAGGGAATCATGCAGCTGCCACAACCACAATTGAAATCACCACAAAAACAATCTGGCACTGACACTGCCATTAACACTGCCAGACACTGGTGGCTACTACTCACCTGCTGTTGCTGCAGAGCCTGTGTGTTCTGCCATGCTACCATTGCTTCCTACTGCAGAGACAGAGTCACCAGAGTTCCTGCTTCACAAGTCTGGGATAGAGGTGTCTTCTTAGCTGGGGTTGAGGTCACATACCCACTCTCTACCACAAGGGAACCACAGAAAAAGTGGCCAACTGGCTTTTTGTGCCTCTTCTGGGGCAAGTGCACTCTGCCTCTCACCCAAAATAATAGCATGGGGAATTTCCTCAGCAGAGCAAGATATTTATTATGCTGGTGGCCTAAATCATGATAAATGTCCTCTACACATGCATTTTGACCAGGAAATTCCATTTCTGCAATGTAATCCTTTAGAGTTAATGCTCACACAAGTACTCATTCATTCCACTAACATTTGTTGTGGGGGTTATGATGTGCTAGGCATTGGGAGAAAATGGCACAAAAACACTTTGTGCCCCCATAGAGTTTACCAGGTGTGGGGGTGCACATATAAAGTAATTACATAAATGAGTGTGAAAGAACAACTGAGCTGAGGACTCAGAAAAAGTAGTAAGGGTGTGCTGTACCCTGACATAGCCAAAGTTATTATGGAAGGATGGCCTTGGGAAGGGAGGGTCAAGCAGGCCCTAAAGATTGAGTAGGAGTCATGACAAGGAAGTATGGCGGGTTGGTAGGGGCCAAACTACAAAGGTCCAAACTACAAACTACAAAGGCCAGGTTAAAGTGTTTTCTGCTTGTCGTCATTTCAATGGGAAGCTATTGAACACTATATTTGGGGGTGGCAGTGGGCATTGACATGATCAGATTTGCATTTTGCAAAGATCATCTTCAGAACTGTGAACTGGACTGTAGGGCAGCAGGAATGGAAGACCACTTAGGAAGTGGTCAAGTGTCCAAGTGATAGAAGATGGTGGCACGAAATGGCGGAGGTAGAGACAGAGGCCTGGATGGGTTCAGAATATACTGAAGGAGGTGGAAATCCACATGGTTTTTTGGTGGATGTCTTACCCCGTGTAGTTGCAGAGCTCCGAGGCCCCTTGGCCAGCAGAGTCATGAAGGTCATGAAGGCTGGGAAGAGCAGCAGTCTTTGTGTTAACTTTTGTAGAAATATTCACATTTATAAGCTGTTATGGGAGCTGACGGAAAATCTGAAGTTTCAGGTTTTGTCCTCCAGGAAATAGTATCACATTCTCACATGGAAATGCTTCAGACTTGCATGTCATAGAAAGTCAGAGTTAGAGAAAACCCTTATAAACCATGCAGCATGAAAAGCAGGTTGTAAAATAGGATGTAGGAAAACATAGAATGTATAATAGCATTCAGTTGTTTAATATATTATGCATAGAAAGGGCTATATCAGGTTAACACTGATGTTACATTATTGCCTTTGCTTTCATATGTTTCTAATTTTTCTGTGATGAATATATAGATATTATGCAATAAGGGAGGAATCCAATATTACTTTTTAAAAGAAATTACCTAGTGTATATAACTTCTACGAAAGAGAAAATTGAGACAGGAAAATCTCTCTTGATAGGAAAAAAGGAAAAATTCAATCAACTACTACTATAGAAACTTTTTGTGTTGTTTTAAAATCTTCATCTTTATTTAAAAGTTCCCTGCCCTCCTTAAAGATTTTTTAAGGCTATAGCAAAGGGCCACTTATTTTATATGGTCAACACATTATTTAACTGAGTGTGAATTCCCTAAGTCATGAAAATCTCAGAGACAAAAGGAGTTTTAGTAATTAGTCCTGCTCTGACAAAGGATTGCCTGTGTCCAGGTTTCTTGATCTTGGCACTATTGCCATTTGGGGCTAGATGGTTTCTATTGTGGGGGCTAATCCTGTGCATGCTTCATATCACCCCTGGCCTCTCCCTACTCAATGCGAGTAGCACTGACTGGGGCTTGCTTATGTATCTCAAGTTAGATAGCTCACCACAACCAGGAGCAGACTCCTCTATCCATGAGTTGCTGTTAAAGTTCAGCCTTCCACTGAACAGCCATCTGTCTCCTGCAGTGTCTGGTGCTGTTTTTTTTTTTTTTTCCTTGGGGCCATTAAAGAGCAGGTCCAATGTCTCTTGCCTATGATGGCTCTGCAGAGATTTCAAGAAAGCGCCATCCTCTGTCCCCATCAGGCCCCTCACCTGCTCCCAAATCTTTTTGCCCCCAAGTAAAGCATTCTTCCTTCAACTGTTCCTGATGTGCCACACTGGGTCTCCTGTTTGACCACATTTCTGTGAAAGCTCTGGGTCCTTGGCTAAACACAATTCTCTACATGCTGACTGACTGAGTAGGAAGAACAGTTGACCACCTCCCTCCTCCAAAATACCCATTTATATAGCTGGGCATTCCTTACCCTTCCTGAAACATTAAATTTTCATACTAAGCTGCTGACCACAATGCTAAATGTTTGTATGTATAACATTGCACCCTTGGGTCACCCCTCCCTAGTGCCTAAGTGCTAGGGCCCACTTGTTAGGCCTTTATTTATCCATATCAAAGTTTACCAATTTATAAGAAACTAGTAAATGTGCTTGCCTCCGAGGACAGAAGACTGGTAGGGGATGGGATGGAGGAAAAAATGACTCTTCACTGTATATATGTGTGTGCTTTTAAACTTTGTAACATGTGCATGGATTACCATGTCAAAATAAACAAACCAGCAAATAATTACACTGCACACATTTCACCTGCTTAGCTTTACCTGATCCTTCCAGCTTGTGCTGATCCAGCTGGAAATTTACAATGTCTTCAATCAAAGTCATCCAGAAGAAAGAGGAAAAGAAAAGCCAAGGACCGAGGGGAGGGGGGCCAGCCCCTTGTCATCCTCCAGAGAAATCTTGCCTACTGTAGCCAGGGGTGAGGCTCCTCCAGTCACCTCGCTCATCTCTCAGCGCACACCCTAAAGCTTTTAAGTGACTAAACGGGAACGTGGGCTGCGTCTATACCCAAAAGGATGAAAAGCAGAGACTCAGGCATGGTTGCACCGCCATGATCATGGCAGCATTACCTGTAATAACCAAGAGGTAGAAACCACCAAAGTGTCCGTCGAAGGGTGACTGGATAAACAGAATGGGGACTATCCACTATGAAATGTTGCTCAGACTTTAAAGTGAAGGAAATGCTGCAATACGCCACCACATGGAAGCACCTTAAGAATGTTACTCTAAGTGAAATAAGCCAGACGCAAAAGGACGAATGCTGCATGATTCCACTTATGAGAGCTCTCTAGGGTAATCACATTCACAGGGACAGAACAGGAAGGCGGTTACCAGGCATTGCGGGGAGGGGAAGAATGCGGAGTTGGTGTTGAACAGGAACAGATTCAGTTTTGCGAGAGGAAAATAGTTCTGTGGAGAGATGGAGGTGACAGCAGCATGACAATGTGAAGGTACTTAATGCCACTGAACTGAACACTTAGAAACGTTTAAGATGGCACATTTCATGTAATGGGCATTTTACCACAATTTTGAAAAGTGCACGCAAACATTGTAAATGTCCGTATCTGTACATATGTACGTGGGCAGGAAAAAGAGCAGAAAGAAATGCACAAATGTCAATCGACAGGGGCTATCCTCGGGAGGGTGGGCTCTTTTTTCATCATCGCCATTTTCTACATTGTCCACAATGAGCGCATGTTACTTTGATAATGATGTGGAGAGAAGAGATAAACCAAAACCACAAAGCAACAAAGGAAAATGGATGTTTATTCGGTCTCCAGGTTAAGAGGGGTCTCCATGTTTACCAGGAAAAGACGGGGGCTGCGGGGTGGGGGCCATAGGAAAAAATAATTTGTCTGCTTGCTTAAAAAGTGAAACCCACTCCCAAAATGTAAAAGCGAATGTGCACACTGGAAATACAGAGACCCAGCAATCATCCTGATAGAGCACGATCAGGGTCACCAAGAAGCAAAGAATCAGAAGGTTAAACAGGGTACCTCTTTCATCTATTATCGTTAGGGGTGGATTTGTTCTTGCTGTTCTTGAGGATGCTGTTGTTGGCTGATTGCTTTTTATGGCTTTTATTTGTACACCTGTTTGCTCTATTTTCAGTTTGACTTCCCTAAGGTAGCAGGAGAGTAGAGAAACGAGAGAAAGCGAGCTTTTGACTGCTTGGCACCGAGACACTCTTACGGGAGCGATTCAAAATACATAAAAACATTTTATTCACAAAGTTGTTCTTCAGAACATTATTTACAATACTGAAAATTTGGAAATCACATAAATTTCCAATAATCCAAAGAAGGTTAAGTAAAGTATGATAAACGATGCGCGACCAAATATAGTACCACTAGTATAAAGATCTTTGCAAAAATCTGTAATAACCACATATAATACTTAGTGAAAAAAGAAGAATATAAAATTGCATGATAAAGCACATGGTGTGATGACAACAATGTAAAATATTCGCACACACCCCAAAGATGATATTAAGTGACTATTGGGGTACAGTACTAATGTGTTTTCTGACCTTCTACTAAATCTCCGTTTTCCAATTTGTATACAGTTAACACAATGTTATGATCGGGAAATATATGCTGTTTTTAGAGTCAGGGGATCACAAGATCCTTCAGTGATGTCATTTCACCCCACGACATGGTCTAGAGTCACAAACCCTCAGCCTCTCGGAGGTGGGGGCATGGGAGCGGGATGTGAAGAATGGTCATGGAAGGACGGGGAAGGCAGGAGGGGACAACCTAGGGGTGGACAGGGAGGTAGGGATCGGCACAGGAGAGTGTGGGACCAGTGTGCGAGCTGGTCGGCCGAGGAAAGGGGCTTCGTGGAGTCAGGGAAGACGCTGATTTCTCAGTGAAGGTCTGTGCAGACCTGGTAGTAGGCACTAACGGTGTTCTCCAAGGGAAGGATCGAAGAGGGACTTCAGGAAGACACATGGATTCTTTAGGGACCAGGGAGGAGAGAGGAGGGGTGGGTAAACTACTCGGGATAGGCTGGGGCGATGGCCATGGCATGGAGAGGAAGAGGCTGATTGCCAGAGTGAACTCCTACGCTAGGCTGAGACCAGACGTACTTCACTCACCTCTGGACGCGTCTTTGCAGGCAAACACGGGGCCGAGAAGAGGCTTCCAGGAGGGCCTTGCCAAAAGCCAGGTGGATCCAGCTCAAATTCAGAGTTCGCCTAGGGCGGCTCCATGAAATCAAAGCTCCGCCACGACAGAAAGCTCCTAGAGCTGTGCTGTCCAATATGGTGACACGAACCACATGTATGTGGCTACTGAGCACGTGAAGTGTGGCAAGACCAACTGAGAGTATGCTTTGGAAATGTTTCTCTTTCTGGCTACTTTAAAATCTAACAGTCACATGTGCCCACTGGCTGCTGGATGGCACGCATGTAAGGCAGTGTTTCTCAAACTGTGGTCTTCAGGGGAGCAGTGTGATTTATAAGAAATGAACTGAATCAGAACCTCTGCGAGAAGGGCCCAACACACTGATTTGCCAAGCCCTTGCTGTGCTTCCGATCCACGCTCATGGTTGTGAGGCACTGATTTAAGGCCATTCACAATTTCGGGGATCACTCGTTCTGGTTTCAACTAGATTGTATAAAACAACTCTTGCTCAAGTGAAATGGGGCTTTCTGCAAATAAACTGACTGGGGAAACTTCTAATGAAAGATGTCCAGCTCGATGGGATAGAAAAAAGGTTATGCGAAGCAGCAAAGAGGTGGCTTCTCTAAGTCAAGTCAAGATGAGAAATGTGGTCCGCATTGATACCTGAAACCAGAACGTGGCCGCTCATCCCAATGCCTGTCAGAGACACGCAAAAGGAAGCAAAGTGCGGTGCTAACTTGGGTTCAGTGTCGGAAGCACAAAAAGCAACCATAACCCGTGAGAGGATTGGAGGAGCGTGCCCCTGAACGCGAAAAGCACCCTTCCTGGTTTCCAAAGAGAGAGGTGTATAAAGAGAGGCCAAGAAAAGCTACAACCTAAGGAGAGCTGAAGCATTCTGAGGCTACGCCCTCTCCAAGGGGAGAGAAGACGGAAGCACTTCTAGCCAATGCGCCCCACGGAGACCAGAGCCAGATGTCGCTTTGGGCACATGGGTGGATTACTGCCAAAATGGCAGCTGCACATCCTACGTGCAAGTCACTTCACTCTCTTCCCGTGTGGTTCGGTCATGACTTCGGCAAGAGCAGAACTGAGATTTTTGATGCTAGCACTGTTCAAGAAACAAAGTGAGAAAGAAAGTGATGAGGAGTATGTACTGTAGCTGACAGGAGCGGCAAACGAACGTGAAATAAAACCCTGTGTGAAAACTTACTATAACTGTGGAGTAGGGGATAAAGCTAAAGGCGCTGGAAGTGCTTCGTGAGGGATTTACCGACTGGACTGTCAAAATCTTAGCGGAAGTGACAAGAGCCATAACAGGATGAAGGTGGAGAAAGAAAAGGCTGAGGGACGCCGTCTGCACGTAAAGGGGAGGCTTCCGCGAGGGAGCCCATCGTCAGCAGACGTGAACAGGCCTGCACTGCTCAGGTAGAAATTCTTGTAGCCAGACGGCAGGTCAATTACCTACAAGACCATCGTGTTACCATGTATACCTCTATTGTAGGCTGATCAGGGAATTCTTAATTTTGACAGACTTGAAGTAGTCACGTAATAGAACCTCTGGTATTTTTGGTCACAATTTAATAGCCTGCAGTAACTTAAGCTCATTTGCCGTTTTTCTCCCTTCACAAATATTTACCTTGAAACACTGAAGCAGTTGTGAAGACAGAATTCCTAAAATTCCTCACTTTGAAACAGGCCTGTAGTCAATGTTCGTTTATACAGAAAGCTCTGGACTCTTCTGCTGACTCGTGATAATACATCAGCTTCAACATACTGGGAAAACGCTGTGAACTTTCCCTCCTTCTGAAGATGACATAGCAAAGCTCACCGACGCCATCTGCCTTTCTGGTTACTTTCATATGTATTTAGGGAATACAGAACGACGTTCCGGGAGATCGGAAATGACCTAATATTATCCTAATGAGAAGCCTTCGAAGTTCTCAAAATAACGTAGACTTTAATAAAAATCTATGTTGCCTTTAAGCAGCGGTTAAGAGCAGAATATTTGCCGCCTCCTGGATAACGGATGTCTGCAGCCAACCATCCCCGAGGAAGGAGACTGCTAACAGGGTCTGAGTGACTCAGTTCGTGGATACAGTCACGCCTTTAAATGTTTCCCATTGTAACTCACACCGCCTCTTAACCGCGTCTCAGACGGCCTTGGGGTTCAAGGGTTACGTTATTTGCTAATATCTTAGTATTCGGGCCAGAAAATCTCTAGAAATTTTAACTGAATTTCCCATACATCCCACACGTCTAGTTCCCTGAGTATTATTTATTATTTGATGTAGAAATTCCACCTTAATCACTTCTTGTATATTTGAAGCTTAGATTTTGAAAGTTTACAATTTTAGAAACAAAAGTTAAGGATCAAGACTTTAAGGCCATGGCGTCTAGCATTACTATTTCACTTTACATTTTATAAAGAAAACGGGATTACAGGTTGAAGTAATGTCCTTAATATACTGGGATATACGTGGATATTATCAAATCATAAACAAAGGAACCAGGAACATAGTGTCAAACCTAATTTGACACATGCTTACTGTTTGAAATGCACTAAGCTCCACAAATAATTAAGGTGTTTCTTGAGTACACTGGTACGTTTGGTTATTACGGTCTTGATGTCTAAAGGTATGACAATTTTAGTTAGCTCCCTCTGTACTCGTTCATTCAACAAATGAGCTTTTGGAGAAAACAAAAGAAAGAAAGGTTCAGCCTAGCCCCAGTTCAATTCCCAAACAGAAATCAATAAAGACCCAATCCAAAGGTTTGGCTGTTACAGACTCTAAGGCCCGACTTTCGCTGCATGTTGTGACTGCCCAGTCCTCGCCTGCTTCCGGTGTTGTGGGTAATCGGAAAGTAACCAGCTCTAAGTCCTTCTCTCTCCAGCGGGAAGGGGGCACATTATATACACGCCCTCTGTGGTCGGCACAACTCACGGTGCCAGTAATCGGGGTAGGTCTCCACCTTGGGTGTCATTATACATGTTGTGATCCTGCAGAGGGTCCGAATCTACAAAATACAGTTCCCCCGCATGGACGTCAGAAAAGTTGGCCAGAAATTCATGGGGACTGAAGCCCACCCACACAGTGAACCTGTAGTCTATGGTGCGTATGGAGTAGCCCATGACCTTGATATCTTTTAAGCTCGGCTTGTCAGAATTCCACTGAGGAGAGTCTGCGGGCCGGGGGTACTGGCTATAGGCAATGGACTCACGGGGATCCCCGTGGAGGGCCGGCTCCTCTTCCGGGTCATGGGGTTGGAAATACTTCCCAAGGCTCTGGCCTTCTCGGCACAGCTCCACGTGAAACGAGGGGACTGGACAGCGACGAGGCACACGCAGTCCCGCAAGTCCCGCAAGCGTGGGGAAGAGAGACACGAGTTCCACGAGGTCCTCGGCTCGCCGGCCTGGAGGAGGAAGAGACCCAGCGACGGTTACAGCACAGAAGCAGACCGCATCCTGCCCGGCTCCGTAAAGAAGCCCGTCCAGCCTCCACGGGCTGTCTTGCGATTCCTTTTACAACGTGTGCTTTTAGCGTAAGAATCTTAGGAACAACGCCATCTCGGCCCCTCACACAAGGACAGGATGCAAACTGAAGGTGCTCTCAGCCTCTGGTTACTTTTAAAGACTACTTCATTTTGGTCCATCAGGGTATCCTTAGCCGAGCGAGGACCGTCAGTGGAGGCCCAGGCCACTGGGTAAAGGTCTGTTGAGGACAGGGCATCCCGCGTCTCAGAGGACCACCCTGCAGATCGCTCCTCTCCGGGTGTCTGTATTTCATGTCTCTCTTTCCATTGTGGAAAAATACAAACAACGGAATCTTTGCTGCCCTCTCCAGTTTCAAGTGTCCATCCAGTTCAGGGGCATCAATCACATTCACAATGTGCAGCCGTCGCCACCACCCATCTCCAGCTCCCTCTCATCCTGCATGCTGAAACCCTGTGCCCACTAAATAAGGGCTCCCCACTTCCTCCTCCTCCTCCTCCCAGCCCCTGGCAACCGCCATTCTACCTTCAGTCTCTATGAATTTGCCTATTCTAGGTGCCGCAGATGCGTAAATTATGTACTATTTGCCTTTTTGTTAGTGGCTCATTTACTGTGCATAACGTCCCGAAGGTTCATTCATGTTGCAGCATGGGTCAGACTGTCCTTCCCTTTAAAGGCTGAATAATATCCTGCTGTATGTACCTACTGTATTTTGTTCGACCATTCATCTGATGATGAACAGTTAGCTTGCTTATATCTTTTGGCAATCGTGACTAATAAACCGAACATTTGTGTACACGTTTTTGTTTAAATGCCCGGAGTCAGTTCTGTGGGATATGCAACCAGGAGTGGAAGTGCTGGGTCACATACACGGTAATTCCACTTTTATCTTTTTGAGGAACCAGCAAAGCGCTTTCCACAATGGCTGCAGCCTTTCACATTGCCACCAGCAATGTCTGGAGGTTCCAATGTCTCCACATTCTCATCAGCACTGCTTTCACTCTGTTTATTTTGATAACAGCGATCTTAACAAATGTAAAATGATATCTCCTTGTGGTTGATACATCTTTACAGCCTATTTCCTGCACTTCACATTGAGTCCTATTCAAATGTATCTTGGCTTTGGACTAGCATTCTAGCCTTTCGGGATCGTTAAGGTTTTCCCTAGACCGCCTAATTTGACTTCCTATACATTTGATTTGCAAGCAAAATAAAAACAATGTTTTAAAATTTTACCTTGGCAATGGCAAGACCTGGCTGACATGACCACCTTAACCAGTGGAGTAAACCTGGCATTGCTAACGATGGCACGGGCTACCAGGAAGTGCCCCTGATGTCATACAATGGGGGCACGCAGCCTCACATGCAGTGCCCGTGTCAAAAAGTTTACCCTGAATCTCGTCATGATATAGCAATCGGACAAATCCAGACTATTGCACCAATTCAGGCCACTGACCAAGACAACTGGCCTGGGACCTTCTAAAAAGATGAGATCAAGGAGCTAAGCAGGGGCCCACATCACATCAAGCCTTGTCAGCCATTGTAAAGACCTTTGCTCAGAGTGACATGGGAGCACATAGGAGGCTCCAGAGTAGGGCTATGACAGAATTTGACTTGGGTTTTCACAGGATGGCTTTGGCTACCGCGAGGATGAAAACCTTTAGGCGGTCAAGGGCACAGCCAAGAGACCTAAGCAAGCTGCGGCAGTTAATCCAGCAAAAATGGTGGCAGTGAAATGGTGAGAAATGCTACGAACAGACTCTGCATGGAGACTGACGGGCTTGCTGATGCATATCACATGGAATAGGACAGAGAGAGACAGGGGTGAGATGACTCCACATGTCTTTGGCCTGAGAGACCACTGTCATTTTCTGAGAACCGTAAGAGTGTCAAAGGAAAGGTCTGAAGTGAAACATCAGAAGTTCAGCTTTGGGCAGGTGAGACTAGCCAGGTGTGACAGGCTGTTGGAAATCCAAGTCCAAAGTTCAGGGAAGAGATTTATGCTAGATATAAAATATGGAAATACACTGGGAGGAAGTGCAGTTATATGAATTTATAGGTTGCTGAACACCTCCCAACAGAAGTTTCTAGAAGGCAAACTTGGAAAGATCCAGAGAGGCCAGAATGATGGTCCAAATCCAGGAAAAACTTAAACAGGAATCAATGTAAGTGCGGTATGTAGACGCTAAAGATGGGTGAAATGCAGAAATCCAGAAAGGGGGCAAAGCACTCCAGAAACAGGAAATGTCATCTGAAGTCCACACCTCATGCCTACATTTGAGCATACCAAGTCAGGAGACAACTCGCTAAAATCTACCCAACCCACCCAGTGTGGCAGGGAGGGGATCTTGTCCAAGGGGCATTTCTGGAAGTGCTTTCTCAACCTTGAGCATTTTAGAAGTCAGAGACCAGGATAACAATGAGGGTCTAACACTATCTTGAGAGGAACGGCTTAAGTGCTGGGGATCTCAACCTAGAGAAGAGAAGGTTGTGTTGTTTTCAAAGCTCGAAAGGACTGGCTCGTGGAACTCAAAGTAAACTTGCCCTTCACTGTCTCAGAGGGCAGAAGGAGCATCACCTAATTTTGCAGATCTAGTGGTTCACTAGACTGATGAACTGCCAAAACGGCAGATGTCTCCCTCACGAAGGGCCAAGTTCCTGCCAGAAGTAGGTAATGGAGTTCTGCTCATCTGTGGAGTGGGGTGCGGGGTCAGGGCAGAGCCCGAGTCTGCTGTTCCCTTCTTACAGTTGTTTGACACCTCCAGGATAGCCCCTCCCCATCCTGGGGATGCCTCCTGCTCCTTTGTCTTGGCTCCCGCCCCTGCTTTCCACGGCTCCTCGTGGACAGAGGCCATACTTGTCTACTTTGGGCCTGCCACTCCTCTGTGACCCAGAGTATGGGAAGTGCCCAGGAAACGTGTGCAGTAAATGCCAACAGTGGGCTGGAAAGTGGACAGGGGAAGTCCCCAGGCCATGATTTGCTAAAGGGATTTATAGAAACGGAAGGAGCGATTACTGTCAGGCAGGTCAGCGTTCGGTTTACCTGGCTCCATCAATTCCGAGGAATCAAAAGGGTCGATGTATGGAAAAAGCTTCTTGCCCGCCTCCGGAAGTGGAGCCGTCCTTCCAGGGACGTAGAACATCAGAGGCACACGGGTAGTGACGTCAAAATTGCTGTATTTAGCCCATTCTCCATGTTCTCCTAGAGCCCACCCTGGTTCGTAAAAAGCATAAAATGACAGAAAACGAATCATCACATCACAGCTAAAGTTCATTTTAGACACCAGTTCATTTCCTGTTGGAAAAACCAGAGGAAGCAAAAACTCATCACCTACAAGAAATTCCTCTAAAATTACCACAAAAAGGTGATTTCACCTGAATATTGCTCTATTTGAAGTTAGACGTTTATCTTGAATGAGGAAACCTTCAAAAGGAACGATACATATATGTATTAAATTTCCAAACTAAAGTATCTTCTCTTAGAAAGCCACTAGCAACATATACCTCAGTTGAGCTCCAAGGGACAAGTGGGTCCCCCACAGACCCACCTTCCCTGCGGAGATGGGCTCATCCTTGACTAGGTGGGGACCCCGACAGACATAGTGTCACCACTGCCTTGTCCTGTGCCCACCAATCTTGACTGAACTCTCAAAGCTCAGGTTTTCCCTTTTGGGTGTGTACCACCAAAAACTGAACTGTGGAACTGTGGCACAATCACTCAAATTAAAAGAAAAGGTAAAGACAGCTTGTTCAATTTTGAAGACATACCATAGGCAAGTGTGTGTGTGTGTGTGTGTGTGTGTGTGTGTGTGTGTGTGTGTCGATTCCAAATTCTTAACCTTGATGAAAAACAACCTTTAAACCTGATTTACAATGTCCCTTGCAAAAGATAATTTGAATTCTCCAAGTTGGAAATTTCCAAATTTTTAAAGTTTGAGCAATCTTTTGATATTAAAAAATAAAAGACAGAGATTGTAAATCGATGATTTTTTTTTGTAACAAAATAACCAAAAGCACAAAAAGCTGCCAGGTATGGTTATGAGAAGGCTCTTGGGGTTCAGATGTAGGAAGTGCCAGGAAGGCCCTTTGAGAAGGGCCATTAGAAAGCAACTGCCTCAGAGTGAAGAGAGCTTCTGGGTGGGCCTTCCTGCTGCGTTCACCAAGAAGATAATGGTTGCTACAATGCTCCCTCCACCCACCACCTCTACTGCCCAAGCATCCAACATGCCCCCTTGACCCAAAGAGACACCGAGAGAGGTCCCAGGACTAATAAGGTGGTCATAAAAGCACCCGGAGACTCCAGACTCAGGGCACCAGTGATTCCCAAACGAAAACACGCCTATGCTTAAGGCAATCTAGAAAAGCACAGTTCATAGACAAGTTCAGAGACTCTGAGTGACTCACCAAGGCATTTCCAAATGCTTACCATGATCTGAGGTAAATGCGACAATAGTGTTGTTGGCCAGGTGGAGATCATCCAAAGAGCTCAAGAGGCGGCCAACCTGTGTATCCAAGTATGAAACAGAAGCAAAGTAGCTCTGGCGGATTTTCCGCTGCAAATTAAAAATAATAAAATGAGTGGCTGTGATTCAGATGGCTGTGGCATACACACAGTGTTCAGCTGAACCTCCCTCACAAACACCACATCTCTACTGATGCCCTAGATTTTCTCATTCAAAACACAGCATTCATCTCCCTACTGCCTGCACCCCCTTGCCCCAAAGTCAGCGAAATATGCAGGTCCAAAAGAAAGGTTCTTTTTTAAGGGGATCAGCTTTCACATCGGGCACATAACAGCAGGTGGATGTGTCACTTACTGTTCCTGTCCCCTCCGCATACTCTCACGGGTCCCAGGAAATGAGAAACCAAGCCCTCAGTCCCTTCCAAACTCTGCTGAGGGTCACGCCAAAGACACCATACAGTTGTATCCATCCCCATCTCCTAGTTCTGGAAGCCAGAAGTCTGAGAGATCAGGGTGTCAGCAGGGCCATTCTCCCTGAAGGCTCGAGGGGAGGCTCTTGCCTCTTCCAGCTTTTGGAGTTGGCGGCAGTCCTTGGTGTTCCTCGCCTTGTAGCTGTAGCACTCCAATCTCCGCCTCCATCTCCTCGTGCTGTTCTTCCCTGCATGGCTCTCTCCTCTTCTCATAAGGATACTAACCAGATTGAACCAGGTCCCACACCACTCCAGTAGGACCTCATCTTAACTTGTCACATCTGCAATGACCCTCGTTCCAAATAAGGTCACATTCTGAGGTACTGTGGGTCAGGATTTCATAGTGTCTTTTTGAGTGACACAGCTCAACCCATAACAACAGCACTGGGTGGCCTTTCCTCTGCCCACTTTCTGACCCAGCAGAAGGTGGCAACTGCTTGTCCTCGTGCACCACGGCTATCATGTGCAGCTCATTTCTACCAAACTCCCAGCAGGCAGGAGAGCAGTGGAGTGATGAGACAGCAGCCCACCCTCCATGGTCCCGAAACCCAAGCGGGGCTTCACGAGCGGCCAAGCCAAGTGCTGACGTCAAAGAACCAGGGCCCCTTCTGGGATGATTCCCCTCCCAGCCTTATTCACAAATATTAAGGAAAAGATGAAGCCCTGCTCCCACCAAGGCTGAGAAATGAGGGGGCCACTGACTCATCAGAACAGCCCCAGCTTCCACTGCATACCCAGCCATCCTGTCAGCTGGACACGCTGGCTTCTTCTCGTCGCTGCCAGGTGAGGACAATCATGAGACTCGCCACTCTCCCCATGAGCTAAAGACAAGAGATAGCCATCTAACCTTCCAGGAAGACTATGCTAAACCCTGGTCTACTTCTATTTTCTACTAGATAAAGTCTTTGGCCTCTAAATTGGGGAACTTTGATCCTCCTGGGGATCAAAGACACCTGTTAGGATGGCTGTGTCCTATTCAACGCTAGGTCTCCTTCCCATGCTGGCCCCTAGAGATAGGACAAGAAGCAGATGTGGTCCCCATCCTCAATGAGCCACCCATCCAGGGAGCACACAGGCATGGAGATGAGAAAACACACAGGTTGTTGATGGGGCTTGGGAAAAACAATGGGAGAATGAGCCCTCAAGTCAGCCGGGGTAAATCTTCACACAGGAGTCAGCATTTGGCAAAAGGGGCTGGCAGTCAGACAAGGTGGGGTAAAATGCTCTCAGCAGGAGCTGCAGTGTATGGACAGGGCAGAGTCACCAGAGCACAGTGTGTTCAGAACCAGTGGCCCGGTCGCTGTGGCTGGAGAGTCAAACAGAAGGGCCGAGGGGCAGGGGAGAACACTGAAAACGCAGGCGAGGACCACACGAGCCACACCTGGTGGGTCCATCCGAGGAGCAGAGGTCCCAGGCTGGAGGCCAAGGGAGGCGCTGAGGGTGTTCAGGGTGAGGAGTCAATGCTCTCTGGGGTGCAGGTGAGCGTGAGTCCTCCGGCAGCAGCCCAGAGCTCAAGATAAAATGGCACCAGAGCAGTGCCGAGCACATATAAGGGGCCAGATGCACTTGCTGAAAGAACAAATCACCCCTTGACCCACTGCAGTGGTCAGGAAAGACACAATAAAGGAGCGAGAGGCCGGCATGCACTTGAGAGGGACTTAGGGAGAGCAAGTGGGATAGCGGGTGGAGAGGGGCAGATGAGGAAGGAGATGAGCACTCCAAGGGTGACTCTAGGTTGCTGGTTCAACTGGTGGCCTGACTGAAGGACACGGGGGCACAGAAGTAGGAGAAAGAAGGAAAAAAACAGCAAGAGAGGTGGTGTGGCCACGTGGGGGCTATGGAGCGGAGGTCACCACGGCCAGTGGCCTGAGAACGGCTCTTGCAGCTGGGTGGACAGACATGTCTGAAAATCAGGAGCGAGGCCGGAGTTGGAGGGATGCTTCAGCAGGATTCGCTGAGCCAGGCTAGAGATCAGGGGCACAAAGCAGAGAGTGGGGGTCCTGGGGTTGAGCCCGGGGCCCCGGAGGGGTGGTACTTGTCAACAGTGAGAAAGCAGCAGGACTCATAGGTCACACTTACAGGATGGATTTCCTTTGCCAGCAAGGTCAGTGCTGACCAGCTGAGAGAACTCTTTAGCGGGCTGGGAGGCAGAGGGCCGTGCAGAGGCAGACGAAGAACAAATGGACAGTGAGACCATGGATGCAGCCAGAACAGACCATGTTTCACTTATTCTCCCATGAAGGGCAAGAGTGGGAAGAGAGGAGAAAGGGGCAGGGGCAAGGGAAGCCGGACTTCTGAAGATGGGATGGATGTGAGCAACTGTGGAGGTGGGTGAGAAGTCGTCAGGTAGACGACATCCTGCTGATCGGAATGAGAAGGAGGGGTACGGTGCTGGGAGGCACCAAGTCCCTGCTGCTCTTCTTCTAAGACTGGGGAGAAGGCTACAAGCCCAGAACACATGCATCCACGGCTCCATGCACCAGTGAGGGACACTGTGAATAGCACCGTTTACCACATACGCGCTGGGTGCCATCTGCTCCTCTGATCCACCCTTTAAGTTGGGCATTACCATTCCCACCTTACACAGGAGGACTCTGAGGCTCAGGGAGGGTGATTATCTTTCCTACACATACACAGCGGGCAAGAGGCACTGCTAAGATGCGTACCTGTGTCCATCTTGTGCGTTCCCCTCCCTCAGACTCCCCACTGGCCTCCATTTCTGAAACAGGAAGTGCAGTCATCTGCTGAGACTGGGCAGAGGGGCGTGGCAGACACAGGGGCCTAAGGCGCTGGAAGGAGCTGGGCGGGCAACCTGCACCACACAGACTGCTGGGGCTGGTGTGTGGGTGTGTGAGTGTTTCCCATCATGGTCATGTGGACTCTGTCCAGCCCCCTGAGGACTCGGGCCTGAGAGCAGAGGGAGCGGCTGAACAAATCCATGATCAGGGTATTGAAGGTGGGGCAAGGATAAATGGACAAGTGCCGAAGGGACAGCAAGAACAGTAAGTGGACTGCCATGGGACCTCAGCTATTCAAAGAAGGAGTGAAGTCCAAAAAGGACCAGACACAGGGGGAAAGTAGGAGTCCACACCCTGGAATTCCCAGGAGGTATGTGGGGAACAAGGGCAGGGAGGAAGGGAACTGCAAAAGGAAAAGGTTGTCAAGTTAGTGGCCAAAGAGGAGCAGGCCTGGGAGGTGGCAAACTCCCAAGTGAGGCCCTCAGGTGGCTGGCTCACACGGAGCTCAGTGAGAGGGCTGGAGGCCGAAAAGGGCAGAGAACTGAGAGGCTGAAGAGCTGAGTGAGATGGGGACTGGGCTTGGATGCAAGAGGAAGGTGAGCAGGGCCCACGTTCCAGGTGGTTGTGGAGCAGGGACCAACACATGAGCATTCCAGGGAGGGCCCCTGGGCCATGCTGTCAACACGGAGGCCAACTGGACGGGGGACGAGAGAACTTCGAAGGAGCCCTCACCAGGCAGCTGGCACTGTCCTGGATGCTTTCCCATGTTCACCGTTCTCCCCGCTGAAAACCTCCGAAGCAGGTGCTCTCACAGAAAACCCTTCTCCATCCTGTCTCTGTTTTACAGGTAAGGAAACTGAGGCTCAGAGAGATAAAATGGCTTGACAGAGGTTATGCAGCTGGTATGGGACAGAAGAGGAATTTGAACCCAGACTGCTTAGAACCAACAAAACAAACCGTGGGGCTGTGGGATTCCATGCTCTCCTGGCACTAACTGTGTCACCTGGAGCAAGACAGCGCACCTCCGTGCCTTTAGTCTCCTCACCTACATGACAGAGAGAGCACGTATCTCAGGCTCCCATGGGGACCAAAAGAGAGAGCACACATAAAATGCTGAGTACCCTTCCTGGCACACAGTCCACTTTAAAGGGTCATTTTAAGCTCCTGTCACTAACATAGTATCGGGTAGAGCATCAGAGCTGCAATTTGAGCTACCTCACTGCCGGAACAGGAAATCAGGAACCAAACAGACCGTGTTCCATACTCTCACCACTGCCATCTGAAGCTCAGGAATGAAACAGATGTGAGGGACGCACATCCATCCCTCACCTCCCAAAATCTTGCTGTCCAAAGCCAGGTGTCTAGTAAGTGTGGATAGCAATAAATACCTGCATACTATGTTTTTTTGCGAACGGTACCCTGCAGCAGTGGTTCCTAAACTTCTGTGCGCATCAGAGTCACCTGTGTGCATGTTTAGAAATGCAGGTTCTCAGGCCTCATCTCCAGCTGCCAGTTCCCTAAGTCCACGTAGGGCCAGGGCTGTGTGCTTCTAATAATCACCTCATGGCGATTGTGAAGCCGGTGGTCCTTCCATTGTATATTTCCCGTTGGAGTACTCACGTCATTAACAGAAGGGCAGGACTGCATGTGGACTATTCCAAAAACCGCACTGCTCAGCACATCTTTGGCACTCCAGGGAGAGAGTGGCTGATGAGTCAGTGTGAGCTTTCTAACTCTCTGGCTGCTCCACCCCTCATCATGGCAAAGGGACAGCAGACACTGCAGCTGGACGGCACTGGCCGTGTTGGTGCCCCAGCTCCCCGATTGCCAAGACGCTGTTCACAAAGCCACCTCGAGAGTGACAGGAGCCCATATAGGCTTTCCCACAGAGGGGACCTGCAAGTACCAGCAACCTGAGTGTTCTGGGCTGCGCAGGAGTTGCCCACAACCCTATAACTGATGAATTCTCACCTGGGTTAAACAGCGTCCCCCATGAGTTAGTTAGATGGTGACCCGGGCCTCTTCTCCACCTGTGCCCACGTCCAGTGAATCGCCAAATCTCCAGGTGCTCCCTCTGGAAGTGGAGACACTTCCTGGGAGACCCTTTATCCACTCAGCACTCCCACGTCCTAAATGCCTCCAGACCAGCCCCAACCTAGGCACATTGCAATATGCTTACCACGGAGAAGCTTCTTAATACGACAAGATGGATGGAGTCATATGTCTTGAGCAAAGTGTCATCACCAATAAAATCATGTCATAAGTGTCCAACCCTTCCCCCAAATAAGTCCTTGGTACCTGAAAGTCCACAGGAATCGGACCATAGGGCACACTGAGGTTTAAAGCCTTGACGTCCTCCCGCTGCCTAATGTCCATCCAGGGATTGTAGGCCACAGGAGGGAGGCCAGCAGGGACCTGGGGATCAGGAGCCAGGGTGATGTTCTCCAAGGGATACAACTTCTGAAACTCCTTGAAGGAAAAGCACACAAAGTCACTCCTTTGGCAAAGGCACAAGGCTGAGACCGCATCAGTGTTTACACTGATTTTCTCTAAGTCTGTGATGCTTCCTTACATGGTGGCTCACCAGCACTCCCCAGATATTTCCCCCACCTGAAAGTCAAGCCTTAGGTTACTCTCCCAAAATGCCAAGTGTAATAAAATCACGTGACTTTTTTCTATAAACCAAGCAGCAATAGGTCTCGTCCCTCATACAAACCAATGTTCTCCTGTCCCCATCGCCACCTCCCATCCAACTAGAAAAGCTGTGGAGAGGTGCTGCCAGTTCCCCAAACCACCCTCAGTGTCCGTAATGACTGGGAGAGCTCAGAGGACAGCACACGGTCATATACTGGGCTATGACTGATGATAGTGAAAGGATACAAACCCATTCAGGAAACGAAAAACTCGCATGGACAAATCTGGAGGAAACCAGGCACAGGTGTCCAGAGTCCTTAGTCGGCAAAGTCAAACAGGATGTGCGCATGCTGCCAGCAGTGAGTTGTGTGACGACGTGTGTGAAATGTTGCCACTAGGGCAGCTCATTAAGCCTCAGCACCCAGGGTTGTTCCCAGGGCAGTCACCTGGCCACCCTCTGCCTACACATACCTAAATCCCAGACTCCAAGCAGCAGGGCAGGGCTTTGCACGGCCACTTTAGGCATAAGAGCCGCTCGTCAGTTCTGGGAATGGTGGGGACACTCCCAAGGTCCAGGCCCCCAACCAAGGACCAAGCTCGTAAGCAGGACTTTCAAAGGATGGCAAGCCTGCTCCATTAACTCTTTTCTGGACAAGAAGCAGGAGAAGTGAGTCTCACTGCATCCGGGAGTGGGGGCGGGGGGCTGACAGCTCCCGCTACAAAGCCCAGGTCCCCTGGGACAATCAAAGTAAGATGCAGGCACCATGTCTTCTGCTCTCTACTCTCATCGCAAGCAAGGGCCATGCTCTGTGAAGTCAAAAGAAGGGGCTGCTCGGGCCCAGGAAACATGACAGGGAAAAATGGAAGCGATTCCATGCTCTCTCCAGGATATACATGTAAACACAGGATTGGGATTCCAACAAGCAGCGCAGTGCCTTGTGTGTCACGGGTCTGACTGGACAGCCCCAGGGAACAGGCGATTACTGAAAACGTTCCCTAGAATTGTGTCTCGAGGACCATCCCTCACTGAAGGCTTTGGCAGCAAGCTCTGACTCACTTCTCTATGATGATCTCACCAGTCAACCCAACATTCGCACACTGACTTCAGTGGAGAGAAATAAAAACCTCCAGTGCAGGGGAGCAGAAGGCCAAGGGTTTCCAACAAGGCCCTTCTTTGTCCTAAGTCAGCCTCTTAGCCGTGAGCCCTGAATCCTATCTTCACACCACTGACTGCACTAGGGCCGTCAGGCACCCCTGGTGGCCGGGGATGGCGGCACGTGGTCACCTTCATCACGAGAATCCCTCCTTTAGCAAATGACACAGCTGTCCCGGCTATGTGGGATCAGCCCTCAGCCAGCTCCTCACCTTGGGGTATCTGAAGGGGATGTGAGGTTTGTGATACCCAACAGCCAGGAAGAAAGGACTGGCAGACGATGTCGTCCTTTCCAACAGTCGTATGGCTTGCTCAGTGCTCTGTTTGTCAGGCAAGGTGCCCTCGGGTACATCTGCCACATCCACAGGGCAAAGCAGGTTGGCATGGAGTTCTCCGTCTGGCCCCCTACACGTCTTTCAACACAAAACATATAGAATCAGCCTTTGAAACCCAAGAAACAGAAGTCACGAAGGTTACAGGCACGACAGATTTCACGTTTCTATCAGCAGCCTGTTGTGTATTAGTCATTCTGGACAGGCACACAGGAAGTAAAACTAAAACAGAGAAGCGTTTCTGCTCTTCAAGGCAAGGGCCAGAAATCCACCAGCACTTACTTCCCTGCTGTTAACCCTCCATCTCTGGTAAACAATAAAAAGGAAGTCCAAGTAAACTAATGATCAAAAAAATCTGACTCCAACTCAACAACAACAACAAAGAAGCCAATTTAAAAAATGGGCAAAGGACTTGAATAGACATTTATCCAGAGAAGATATACAAATGGCGAATAAGCACATATAAAGGTGCTTACTGTCTTCAGTCATCATGGAAAGGCAAATCAAAGCCACATGAGATACCCGCTCACACTGCCTAGGACGGCTATAATTTTGAAGAATAGAAAATGACACGTGTTAACAAATGTGGAACAACTGGAATCCTCATACACTGCTGACGGGAATGCAAAACGGTGCAGCTGCTTTGAAGGACAACCTGCCAGTTCCTCAAACCATTAAACATAGAATCACTATATGACCCAGCAATTCCACTCCTACGTAAACACCACAGCAATAAATAAAATAAAATAACACTCTAAGTCCACACAAACACTTGACCTAGCAACTCTACCCGAGATAACTGAAAACTTAAGACCACACAAAAACCTGTGCAGGAATGTTTATAGCAGCTTCATTCACAGGAGTTAAAAAGTGAATACAACCCAAACGTCCACCAGCTGAAGAACAGATTTAAGAAAATGTGTTCGACCAAGTGTTAAGCATCTTTGTGTGTCCTTATGGCAATTGGCATGTCTTCTGCAGATGAACGTCTATTCACGAAGTTTGCCCATGTTTATTTCTCTATAAAAAGTAATACAGTCCTGATCCATGCTACAACACAGATCAACCTCAAAAACATTATGCTGAGTGAAAGAAGCCAGACACGAAAGGTCAGATACTGTATGATTCCACGGATACGAAATGTCCAAAATAGGCAAATCCAAGGATAAAGACAGATCAGTGGCTGCCACGGGCTGGGGTTGAGAGGCAACGGGGAGTGGATGATAATGGGTATGAGGCTAACTTTTGAGGTAACGGAAACGGTCTTAAATGCCTTTTGCTGATGGTTGCACAACGCTGTGACGATTTAAAAACCAGTGAATCGTATACTTTAAAAAGGGTGATTTTTATGGTATAAGAATTGTACCATACATTTTTCTTAACAAAAGAAAAAAAATCTATGATTTCAAAGACAGACTAATGGTTGTAAGGGACAGGGTCCCAGTCAACCAGGGAGCCCTTAAATGAATCTTACACACTGGAGCATAAGGTTCCAAAACAAAGCATACCCTGCTGCTTCCGTAACAAAGTCACCTCCCCCAATGGACCCGATGCTACAGATCCCAAGTCTAGTCTCTCAAACAGTAACCTTAACCTGCCAGACGGCAAAAAAGCAGCTGCTCAGCTGCTCTTCAGGACAGTATCCCTTTCACACCCTTACCTTGGTATTTTCGTACTTTTCAGAGGAGGGATGATAAGGAGGAACGGACCAGCTGTATGGAGAATCATCACTGTGATTAGAAGATATCCCTTGAGGGAGGAAAAGAGAAAGGCTTTAAGTAAAGTACGAAGTGTCCTTCAGTGCCCTCCCCACCCTAAGTTAAAACTTTGCCAACAATTGGCGAAATAGCTCCTGTCTTTGGGCCTCAGCGTCTTTCTAAAAATCAGGGGCACTGGCCAGGTGATAAATCCCCTGAAGCCAACGCTCTAGGTTTCTCATTGAGTGCTGAGGGTCTGACATCCCAGTTCCCAAAGCCCTGGCGATTCACACCAGGCTCCTAGGAAGGAACCCAAAAGGGCGAGCAAGGGGAACACTACTGAAAACGGTCAAGGCACAGCCCCTAATGAAAAGCACTGTGGTCCATACAGAGCTGGGCTCTTCGACGCACTGGCACGCTGCTGAATGGCATGCCCTGGGACACTCCCCTGTGAGAGAATCAAGGAGTTTGTGATACAGATTCCCAGAGCAGAAAGCTGAGGCTCAGAGAGGGTGAATAATTTGCCCAAGGTCAACCGCACAGCTAAGAACTGCCACTGGTGGAACTGGAACCCAGAGGCCCAGATATGCGGTACCACTGCCCACCAGCTCACTCTGCCACCAGAGACATTCGCCCCAGCTGTGTGCGTGACAGAAATGACCTGAGACAGCTTGGAGGAAACACAGTACATCCGTGTGACAGACTACTGTGCCGTCACTCAAAATTACTTCCTCATAACCTGAGAATGTTATGGTTAACATTTCACAACAGAAAATTATATGTACGGAACCGTCTCAAATCGGGAAAGTTACAGACCTCGTATGGGGTGGGGAGGCATCAAGATGTAGCTCTCAGGTGGTAGGAATACAACTGATTTATATTTACGTTATACTTCCCTTTTCTGCCAAACTTTTGTCAAACCACGCGATTCCTCCGCACACTGAAAGTCTTCAAATTTGCCCGCGCTTCAGCACTGTCTTTGGCATTAAAGAACCAGTTTAGCAGGCAGTGCCGTGGTGTGGACTGGCAGCCCCTAAAACCCCACGGGCCCCCCTGCCGGTTTACACTCCTTTGCTGGCCTAGTTCACAGGCCGCGGGCAGCAGTCCCTTCCCTGGGCAACGAGACAGCAACAGCAGCGCAGGCCACGTGGGGCGTCCTCAGATCTTCTAACCCTTAATCCCTAACTTTACTGACACACAGAGTCAGGCGCAGAGCTGGACTCACATCTGACACTGCCACTTCCCCCATCCAATGCACCTCCTTCCACCCCAGGAGCCAAACAGCACCATGACACGTTTCTGAGAGGAAGGAAAACTCCTTCTGCCCTTTTTCACTCTGGGACAGGACAGAAGGCCAGGTTGGGAAGCGACAGTATGTAAAAGGCAGCAGCGACTATGGCGGTGTCCACCGGGCCCCAAGAGGCCTCTGCAAAGACAGCCCCAACCCCAGGAGGTCGTACTCGGGCACAAAACAGGAAAGAACCCAGACTTGGGACAGCAAGCAGTACCAGGGTGAAAGACTTTTCCAACCGACATGGTCACGTAGCCATTCTCCTTGAAGTACTGGGGGATGGTGGAGAAGTTTCCGGCGTGTACCCTCCAGTAGGAGTTGAAGTCATACAGGCGGGTGGTGTCGGGTCTCCTCCCGGTGAGGAAGGACACGCGGCTCGGGGCGCACACTGCTTGCTGTTAGGGAGCAGAAGCAGAGGAAAATGCCCTCAGAGGAAAACAGCCAGCAGCTCAAACATAACCAGGCAACCTCTGAGTCCTCAGCAAACAGCCTGGCAGCTGAGTCATCACGTCTCAACGCCAACCGGCGGGATTTGGGCCTCCCCCGGTCGCCAGAACTAAGTCTCTGGGAGAGAGGGAGAGGAGGACTCAGCCCCTCATCCCCGCAGATGATCGTGCCCTCCTCCTACACGACGGTGCCTCACAGAGGCACAGAGCAGGCGAGGCTCCTGGGGGTGGCCCTGTGAGGCGGTTCGGGAAGGAGTGCCGCCATGACAAGCTGGCTGGCCCTCGTCCAAGGTCAATCGGCAGATCTCAGGGTGGCATTCTGCAGCACCCCTTGTTTCCCAGCACCAGGCAACCCCCTCGTCGGCGAAGGAAGCTAGTCAGGACCGTCCTGAGCACATCAGGGCCACGGCACACCCTGCGCCCGAGGAGGAGGGGCACCCTTGAGGCACAAGCTTCCTTGTCAGTGGACAACCACGTTATCGCAATCGCCATTTTCCAGATGCCGCCTCCCTCTAATAAGCAGAAGCCTGGCACCACCAGTGTCATCTAACAACAGCTGAGGGGACCCCCAACCCTCAGTGCACAAGGCACCCATCCACACCTAGATGGCCCCACACATACCTGGGCAAAGGCATTCCAGAAGAGGAGACTGTGGGATGCCAGTTGGTCGATGTTTGGGGACCTTATGAGCTTGTCCCCATAACAGCCCAGGGACGGGCGCAGGTCATCCACGATGATTAGGAGGACATTCAGAGCATCTGCACTGGAGGGAGGGGCTTCACTGAGATCACCTACATGACACCAAACCCCCACCCCACCCATGCTACATGCTAGCGTGTGAGACCCAAGGTTGGCCCCTGAGCCTTGACAGCACAGCTAGCCACCCAGGCAGGGCGGGAGTGCATACACATGGGAGACCCAAGACCCCGGAGGAGGGTAAGGCTTTGGCCATGGCCTCACACATGGAAGACGGAGGGAGGCGGGAAGGGAGCGAGAGAGAGAAAGGGAGAGAGAGGGAGAGTGACAGAAGGAGAACAGAGGGAGGGATAGAAGAATGTAGGAAGGGAAATACATATAAAAGGAAGAGGACTAGGTGGTTGGGAGGGAGGGAGGGAAGGAAGGAAGGAAGGAAGGAAGGAAGGAAGGAAGGAAGGAAGGAAGGAAAGAAAGAAGGAGGAAGGAATGAAGGAAGGAAAGAAGGAGGAAGCAATGAAGGAAGGAAAGAAGGAGGAAGGAACGAAGGAAGGAAAGAAGGAGGAAGGAACGAAGGAAGGAAAGAAGGAGGAAGCAATGAAGGAAGGAAGGAAGGAAAGAAGGAAAAAAGGAAGGAGGAAGCAATGAAGGAAGGAAGGGAAGAAGGAGGAAGGAATGAAGGTAGGAAAGAAGGAGGGAAGCAAAAATAGTATGAGGGAGAGAGCATGGGAGGAAAGAATGGATGTGGGACAGAAGAATGAACAGAGGGGAAACAGGATCACAGGTGGGTAGCAGGGAAGAGGGCGAGAGGAAGAGAGGGAAGGAAGGAAAGGAAGGATATAGGGAGGGTAGAATGGGGGGGGAGCTGGGAGGGAGGGTTCCCTGTCATCTGAGAGAAGACGCGGAATTCACCTTTGGAGTTGCTGGCTAGATTGCACGACCCCAGCGAGGCACAGGTAGAGCCCAGGACCAGGCCAAGCCAGAGCAGCCCCCAGCCCGGCGGCGGCATTTCCGCCTCGGTGCGGCAGCTCCTTGGCGACGGTGACAAGCCCAGGCGCTAGGGCCGGGCAGCCGCAACCGCCGCCGCCGCCGCCGCCGCCGCCTACGCAGACTGCGCGATTTCGCGGCCAGGACCGGAGTCCCTGGTGCCGCCGAGTCGCGAGTGCGCCTGCGCGCCTTGTCACCCCGCCCCGCCTCCTGACCGCGGGGCCGGTGCTGAGCGAACCCCTAGCACAGGGTCCTGATTGGAGAGCTGCTGCAGTCTTTCCAGGTGTTCCGCAAAGACTTGCGATGCAACCGCTGCCTTTCACCAGCGGTTTCCTGCCTCGTGGCCCTTGCACCTGCTTTGCTTTTCACCTGGAAGCCCTTTACTTTTCTCCTCTCTCTATAGAAGTCACTTTCCCTCGCGCATGAGCCCAAATGCCGTTCTCCTGCACGGAAGCCCTTTCAGAAGCCTCCATCCTCCATCTAAAGGGAACTTCAGTCCTAGGCGTTTGTTCAAGAAACACTCGGTAATTCCACAGATACGGATACCAAGGACCGATGGCAGATCGGGACTTCTAAGTTCCCGCCCTTCTGGAGCTTGCAGACAATAAAGAGCCAGTTAATCAAAGACTGGTGCTGCGATGGAAGGTCTGGACTCGCTCGCTGTTTCTATGGAGGTGGCTACTAAAGTGACATTAGAACAAAACCTTGGAAGTGCGTGACCAAGCCACGACCACGTCCACAAGAACAGTGCCCCAGCCAGAGGGAGGAGCCTTTGTGAGGAGCAAGCTCCATGGTGTTACAGGACCACAGAGGCCTGGTGTGTCCGCCTGGTACCAGCAGATGTGAGGAGGGAAGGGCACAAGGCCCTGGCAAGAATCATTCACAGTCTGCCTGGGGCTGAAGGTAGGGAAGGGCACCACCGTCCCTGTCCACACTCTGGCTCCCACTACTCCCCAGTGAAATATCCTAACACAATGCCAGGCGGATTGGAGACCCTTTCTAGGTCAACTTTAGTATTGTTATTGCGGACTTCCTACGCCCAGGCAACATGCCAATTTCCTCCTCACGGCAACTCTGTGAGCAACATGCTACTATCATTCCCATTTTATAAATCCAGAAATCAAAACTCAGGGAGGCTGACTCACTTGAGCATGGACACGCGGCCAGAAAGTAGAAGCCAAGGTGTCTCTCCATGAGGAGTGTGCCTCTCAAGCGGTAGCCAGAGCATGGCCAAAGCCTGCGGTCTGCTGCCACTGCTGCTGCGCCTGCTTGGCTGTTTCCTGGAGCCCCAGCTCCGGCGGCCCCTCGCACTGCTGCCTGGATGGCCTACCGCTGGGAAGGGACTGCCTCTGCCTTCTCTCCCCAGACTAGAACACACTGAGCCCCTCGGAGTCAGCCAGCCCCATAGAAGAACCCAAGCTGTCAGGTGGCCCCTCAGCTGTCCCTTCTCATCCTGACACTTCAGTATTGGTGGCTGCTCAGGATCTTGCCCGTTCCCTCACAAAATATGGCCTTATCGTTTCAGGAAAGTCTGAGCCCAAGGTCAATGGCTCCAGTGGATGCTCAGAAAAGTGTTCTTACACTTCTTTCCTTTCACTGGTATCTGTAATATTTTCTCATAGTGATAGGTGCCTCCTATGAGATTCTGAACTCAGGACCTAATTTTGGACTTGTCCTTATAAAAAAGCCACTAAGAAAATATTATTCAGTCTACCCCAGGGTTGAGCAAAGAGGAGGAGGAGGCAAAAGTCATACACAGTTTGTGCCTCTAAAAATGTCCTCAGTTGTGTGCACTGCCATCCAGTCCAGACCCAGGGACAGGGTGGCGTAACTCATGAGGAATAAGGAGGCAGACTGGTCCTTGCTTGCCCTCCTCCTCACAGATTGTGCACTCCGGGTTGAGGGACAGCAACATAACCCAATCGCAACCACAAAGATGGACTTCTGAGCTGTCAAAAAGAAGAGTTCCCCAGTGGAAGGAATCGACGTGAAGAACTATACTCCCAACCCAACACAGATTCGGGCACCTCTGACATGTTGCTGAGGTGTAGAAGGCCACCAAGAAGAAGCGGTTGGAGAGTCTGTTCTGCACACCAGGCAGGCCTCCAGTGACAGAAAGGAGACCACACATGCACTCTCATCTGTATGTTTCTGACACAGTTTTGATTTGAATACAAGTGAACAGTTAGTATTCATTGACAGCTATGGTAGACACACCCTGAGGTGTGTCACCCAAAATGAGTCATACTCTTGCATGATCCCTTCCCTTTGGAGGTAGGTGGAAGCTGTGCTTCTAACCCATAGCATATGGTGAAGGTGGGACAGAATGTCACACCTGTCACTGCATTATTATGGAGAGATGAGCCCATGTTGCCAGGAGACACACGACTCTGAACTCAGGAAGGGAATGCAGCCGAGCCCACAATTCAACCACAGCCTTGTAAGACCCTGTGGGGAGGATCCAGCTAAGCTGTGCCTGGCCTCCTGACCCACAAAACTGTGAACTGGTAAATGTGTATTGTTTTAAGCTGCTAAACTCATGGTCACTTGTTATGCAGTGATAGAAAAGGAACGTATCGTTAGTCATAACGTGAATAGACATTTGACCCCAAGGTTGCATCCTTTCACGGGGCGAGCCTAACAAAAATCAAGTCGATATGGAAGTGGCTTCCTACGCTTATGAAAGCACTGATGCCGTAAAAGGGTCCATGAGAGCACGTCTGCATCGTCCCACAGAAACTACAGCCATTGCGATCCATCTACAAGCTCTGCCAGGTTATGTGGTGGCTACACCATCATGCAGAGAAAAGACGGCCATAATCAAAGGAAAGATGGATGGAAAGGAGATGTCTTCACGTTGCCAACGAAGCCCAAGAAGCCACAGTCACGGCTGAACTTGAACTTGCAGGTCAACCTGAGGGGCTTACGAGGTGAAATGCAAAAGTAGAGGCAGACCATACAGGAGAAGTGAAAGTCAAAACTGAAGAATGACTTTTTGGTGTACAGAATCCAATTTAAGGAACACAAAGCAGCCCACATTGGTATAAACACTCTAGACGGGAATGACTCCCACTATTGAAATGTCAAAGCTGATATTTTTTTAAAGTACTTAAATATCCCTTCCGACCAGAAAGTTAAACACCATCCCACATATCAGCCGCATTCACACAGTAGCTTCAACTCATTGAGCAGTTTTTAAGGGAGTAGCCTACTTTCACTAAAAGCTAACGTGTGTGGCCGAGAGCATGATAAAATAGGTTTCCCATTACACTGGTCTTCCCCACAGGTGCCCTCCATCCCTGGAGGTAGGGGGACCAACCACCCCGACTTGCTGTGGGACTGGACGTGCTGCAACTGGGAGAGATGTTAGACACATCTCAAAATTCAGGAAAAATGCCATAATAAAAGCATATTTTTATTAACTATCTGACATACCTCT
>PVKZ01006446.1:0-35143 GCA_004027375.1 Macroglossus sobrinus | reverse complement strand
AAGTAAAGAAGCATGAGGGGAATATAATTGCTTATGTTAAATGGGGACTTGTATCAGTGACCCTTATTTGTCATAACACAGTTAAACTAAAATATGAGCCTTGAAAATCTTTCCTGAGTGTCCAAATATGACAAATTAGAGTATAAAACTTTATTAAGAAAGTTAATGTCAACTGCATACTAATACACAGAGTGCTGAACATTTTTCAGCACAGAAAGTGAGACTGTCCCATTCTCACACAAAGAAGAAAAATAAATAAATTTAATGACATGTTGTGAGGAAACTCCAAGATAACCTCTAATAGTTAACAGGCCATAGGGTGGAGCCACTAAGAATTTTTCACACAATCTATGCTGAACAGATTAGTTTTACTTTAATAATCAATCACAGGATGATTTTATGGACCCACATATTCCAAACTTATAGAGATCTGTAAATAAAAAATAAATAAATTGTACTTTCTTTTGGATGGTTGGAAGTCTCCTGAAATAGAAACAATTTCTTCCATAATTAGAAGGTCTACGATATAAAGAAGCTCTTAACACTTTAAAAATTTAGCTAAAGTCTAATTAGAAAACAAGAACAGACAACTGTGTTTTAGATCATTTCCTCTTTTGGTAAGAGAAAAGAAAACTCAGTAAAATAATTATAGAGCTATAGACTTTGTCCAAAATGGAAAATCACACAATAAAAGATTTGCAAGTTGTTAAGAGTAAAGGCCAAATATGAAAAGCCTTGCTTAGTCCAAAACCCAGAAAAATCCATATATTTTTTCAGTTACTGCAAACTTTGGTTGCTACACTTGACATGATATCTGAATGTTTTGTTTCTATGTGTTTATAAACACACAGATCTTTGTTCCCTGAGGAGCACTCAATATTAAATCTCCATAGTACAGGACACCTTTCAAAGAAGGGAAAACAAAATGACCCACTGTTATTGACTGAATTATGTTTCCCTACAATTCACCTGTTGAAGCTCTAATCCCCAATGTGACTATATTTGGAGACAGCATTTTAAGGAGGTCATTAAAGTTCAATGAATTCAAGGTGGGGGGACTGGGCAGGGGTGGTCTCTAACCCTATAGGACTTTATAAGAAGAGAGGCATCAGACACCTCACAGAGGAAAGGCCTTACAAGGACACAGTGAGAAGGTAGCGTCTATAAGCCAGGAAGAAAGGCTTCACTAGGAAACCAACATTGATGGCACCTTGATCTGGAAATCCAGCCTCACAAACCATGAGAAAATAATTTAAACTGCTAGGCCCACAGTATTTTGTTATGGCAGCCTGAGCAGACTAACGTACAGACCACGCCCATTCTCTCCCCACTTTGTTACTATTTCAGAATTTGCATTTGTGGAAGATGCAAATACATTAAGTTAATCGTGCATCTCACTTTTTTGCCAGCTGTTTGTTGGTCTTGAGTTTATTCTCTTCTATTTTTAAAAATTATTTCCCCTTCATCCTCCTGCCATGTTAACTCATGCCACTGCAGGGGACCAAAGTTTTGCCACCCTAAAGCTACCTTTTGGGATATTGATTTTAAGCTGGTTTTTAGGAAACAAAGCCTCAGAAATAACCTTTGACCTTCCCCCCATTTCTTGCCTAAGAGATTCAAATAAAAGGCCTGCTTCAGGAATGAAACCTTAAGACGTTCGCCTTAGCTTGGTTTGAATTTTATGGTGGATGGGAGGGCTCTAGGCAGAGGCCTGATAGCTGGATTAACCGCTGTGTCCCATTGTTTTCTTTCTGGGTTACCTAGCAAAACTTTACCTGCCCTGAGTTTTGAAATTCTTCAATTACAAGTAAATTTCTCATTCTCACTTTTTCTCTTTTGCCCAAAATGATACCTATTCTGCCTGTCTTTGTAATTTTCATGCTTATGTAAATTCCCCAGGCATAGATAGTAAAATTTGATTTTCTCCTGTTAAACTGTCTCTGTTAATTTGATTGTTAATCTAGCTAGAAGAACTTAGAAAATTATTTTTTTTTTTGGCCTTCATACTGGGTAGCACATTATGCTAAAGCTTATTGGCTTCTAGAAACCAATACTTATTAGCTCAGAATTTCTGTGGGTTACAAGTCCAAGTCCACTGATTACTTGAGTTCTCTGTTTCTTAAGTGTTTACGTTTGGGAGGAACAAACTTGCCTCTATTCTCAAAGTCCTTCTGGCTAGTCTAATGATCTGATAGGCATGAGACAGATTAGCAAGGGAAAATAAGCAAATTTAATACATACATATATATGGGAACCCTGCATACATGGGAGAGTCATAGACGCAACATATGTAAGAGGTTCAGAGATAGAAAGGGAGATTGAGATAGGGATGAGGTAAGGTACCCTGAGAACTTCAGAAGGTCATTGCAGGATGATAAGAGCAGACCTTTAGTAAATAGAAGTTTGTCCTGCCTGCAGATAGAGCAATAGAAGTTATCTCTTATGGGCAAGGCCTCTAATTCAAATTCTTCTAATTAGTTAAAGGGAGGAAAGAGGGCAGAAGTTTCTCTTGAGTCTGCTACTAAAGTTGCTTCTAGCTCAAAACAATCTGTATACCTCAGAGGCACATCTTGGGGTAACTTGTCCTGGACTCCCACATTTATAATATAATCTGAAGTTCTGACGCTGGGAGGATCTACTTCTAAGCTTATGTACAACATTGTTGGCAGGATTCAGTTCCTCAAGAATTGTTGGACTAAAGGTCTCAGTTCCTCATTAGCTGTTGGCTGAAGGCCACCCCCAGTTCTTTTCTAGGCAGGCACCTTAACAGAGCAGTTGGCTTTATCAACTTGTGCAAACTGAGATAACCAGCAGGATGGAAGTCCCAGTCCTTTATAATCTAGTTACAGAAGTGATACACTTCATTACCTTTTGCCATATTCTGTTTGTTACAAGTCCTAGATTCCCCACACAAGGGGAATGAGTTTTCCAAGAGTATGACTATCAGGATGTAGAGATTATTAAAATATCAGAGCTAATATTATATTATTTCAAATTCTATTCATATGTATATTTTCTTATAAAAATGTATACTTTTATTTGAGGGTATACAATTTTAGTCTTCATAAATAATATTATGATATATATGGTGTTATTTCTTACGGTCCACTTAATCTTATACATGCATTCTTATATTCTTACTTCCCCAATATACTCTTTTTCAGTGTCTCTCTCCACCCCCCCACACACACACATGCCCACACACACATCCTTATAGATACAAAGTTCTTCTATTATCATTTTTATTTCAATATGCATTCTTTATAATCTATCCATGTTGCTGTATACATCTATTTCATTCCTTCCTACTATAATACAACATTGTTGTGGGTTTACTTTTGTACCCCTAAATAATATGGAGCAGGGGTCCCTAAACATCAGGCCATGGACTGGTACTGGTCTCTGGCGTGTTAGGAACCAGGCCACAGAGTAGGAGGTGAGCAGAAGGCAAGGGAGCAAAGCTTCATCTGTATTTGCAGCTGCTCCCCAGCACTAGCATCATCTCATCTCTACCTCAGATCATTTGGCATTAGATTCTCATAGGAGCACTGGTCCCTTGTGCCAAAAGGTTTGGGACTGCTGATATAGAGTAATGTCTAGCACATAATATATATTCAATAATTATTTATTAGTTGGTAAATAAAATTACACACACAAACAAACACACACACTATTTGTGCTGGATAGCTGAAGTATCCAACTTCTTGTTATGAAAAAAAAATTTCAAACCTTTAAAATTTTGAAGTGACCAGGTCCTTAAAAAAATTCCCTGATTACATTTCCGATATAAGATTAAAGTTCTATATTCATTCTGATGGCCAATAGTATCATATTTTAAAAGCTGATCCATTTTCTTAAGAGAGCCCTGTAACCTCCAATTTTGTACTCAAAGTCCTGCCTGTATAGCTCCAGATCATCTCATGACTGAAACACACACACACACACACACACACACACACACACACACACATACACGTCAGCACATGCGCACATACATTCACACATCTTACTGTATTTTTTACCATGTTTAGTTACCATGATAATCTGCTAACCTGACTCTCTTTTTATATTTACACATTCGGTCAAATCCAGATATGCTTCTAGATCTATAAGTTATTTTTCTTTTACAAAATGGATAATAGGACTAAGGGTTTCAACATAATTCAGTTTGGAGAAATGCAAGGTATTGACTCAAAAAGTATCTAAAAAGTCTCGTACTTAAAAGAAAAAATAGTTGGGATTATAGTTTTGCAAATTTTATATGGGCTTTTGGATCATGATTAATAATAAAAGCCTTATATTGCTGACTGGGTCATTTGAGGGCACATTTTCAAATTTGAGCCTCATTTTTAATCAGGAAAATTGACTTTTTTGATATCTTCTCTTCTATTCAATTTTTAGGAAGAAAAATGATGTGGATCCTTCATTCAGAAATGAGAATAAATGGCTACAGGCTGCCTCCTAACTCATTTCTTAGGACTTCCAGAATTGGATACTTCAAAAAAAGAAACAGACATACTATTTTTTTTAACCTAACACTTCCTCGTAAAATACAATTTTCTATCATGATATTTTGGTGCAAATTATACAATTTGCTTGACCCGTGATATCTAAGTAAGAGACAGATATCATTCTGCCATCTGAAGTAAGTATGTGTGACTAACTATGTAGAATAGAACATAAACATTGACAGTTATAGATATCTAGTCTAAACTCTAGGTTGTGGCCATTTATGAAATTGCTCTAAACAGTCTTTTTGTTTTTAATTTTATGCTCTCATTTCTTGAGCAGTCAGTAGTCTGAGCATGGAACCTCTCTGTCCATGGAGAAATAGATCTAAGTTGAAAGCACACTCCATTTTTGTAACTCATGCATTTTGGATTCAACTACATTGAATGAATTTTTCTTTCCTGACTAAGACTCTTTTTTGTATTCAATGATTCTTCATATTAATACAGTCACACTGAACTTTTCATGAAACTAAGTAAATTTTTTCCAAGCATTTAATCTTTGAGTAACTTTTATCCCTCTTTTTTTTTTAATGAGTAAATATGTTTTAAACATTCTTTGCTCTCAAAATTCTAATTGAAGTCATTTTGCATGAATACTTTTCACCAACCACCCTATATAATAAGTATGAGCTGCCAATTTCCTGTAATTTTGAGGCAATTTCCAAGTTAAACTGTTATTATGTTCTCATAGGCTAATTGATAATTATACTTAAATTGGGGTTCTAGAAAATGTTACTTACTCTTGAGAAAAAAAATTATCTTGAATTGACTCAATAACCTTATTTTTCCACTTAGGTATTTTATAATTTATTTACATCAAATGCAAGACATGTTCAACCTCTGTAATAATGTGCTTGGGACACAATACGTTAAATTTTTAGTAATATTACTATTAAGTTAATATAATAAAAAGTCACCAGTGTAGAAATGATTTTCCTTTCCTCTCAATGCCCAGATCCAAGTCACAAAGGTAATGTAAAACATGTTTTACCAAGAAGGAACACAAAAAACAGAATATTATGCTACTCTTCTGTTTTTCTCAGATGTGAGAAATGGCTACTGTGATATAATGCTCTCAGAAAAAGACCACTAGGAAATTGTGATTGAACACATTGAGTTTATTATCCATGGCATATATGGAAGAAAGATTCACACTAGAGTTCCTTAGCTCCCAAGTGCTGCCAACCAAAAAGCATCTTCTCTCCCCACTTAACTATCCCAACTTCTCCCCTAACTGAAAATCTTCTGGAGGGGGTAATGTAATGCGATTCTTATCAGCTGTGAGATCTTGGGCCTTCATTCTCTCTGAGCCTCAATTTCCTATAAAATGGATCTAAAGTCCCTTATGCAGTGAAAGACCTATAGTTTAAAGGGTTCAGTAAAAAGGTATCCATTACTGTTACAGGCAGTATCTGCTTCTCAGTGAAGCCAAGATCTCACCTCCACCAACTCCTAGGGCCCAGATGAGAACTTCTTCTTAGCCCCCCAAACCCCATATCAGAAACAAGAGTTTAAAGCCTATTGGGTAAACATGAAACATGCTGAAGCCTGGAGCTGACTCCACTCTGGGCTTGTTCTGTCTGTGTATTCAGTCTGGCTCTAGACATGGGTCTTCAAGAGAGATGGACTTGCTCTCTTGAGAGGCATGGGACTTTACCTTGGACTAAATGATGCTTGCAGTGTGACTACAATGGTGTAATGTGCATGAAGAATTGTAGGGCATTTCAGTAAGAGAATGTTAAAAAGACTTAGATTTTGTTTTGTGTTAGACAACTTGAGGGAAAATATAAGAAATTAGAGATTTGCTCTAGATTTGCTTATGCTCAGAGCAGAGATAATTGTGCAATTTGGTGTCTTAATAAATCAAATCTAGAAGAAAGAAAAGCTAAAGCTGTAACTGGAAAAGAAGTAGCTATCACTTAAATCAGCCCAAGATGGGGGATGTTTGGTCATCTTTTCTGCATTTGCACATGATGATGGTGAAGTCTTATTTTGTTTTGATTCACTATGCTGACAGAGTGTCTGAGACTAATCTCAATGTGTAAAATTGTTTTTGTTCATAAAGTGGATAAGAATATCTAGATGAGAGCCAGCTCAGTTCAAAGCAACATCATGGTCTAGATGATGGTACCAAACTAGCTCCTAGATGTCGGGGATCCTTCTTCTCTCTGTAGCTACAATCACATTAACTTGTGAGTCTTTTATACAATAAGGCCAACCACTTTTTCTAGAACCTGAATATAAAATCTAAAGGAAGTATAAACCACTATTTAAATGAAGACAAAGTGTGGACTACTCTTCATTCTGTGAAGTATTGGTCCCCAGATGACTATTCTATGGAGGCCATGCCAACTTGCTTTTTGTCCCACTACAATGCCCAGCAACTTCACACCTTAGGATTTTTCATCATCTTATCCATGATCTTCAAATTGTATGTTTATACTTACTATTCCTGTCTTGTTTAAATATCTCAAAAATACATTCTTTCATCATGTAATCAAAAATGGTCCAATTCTCATTTCCTAGCCACTACTCATTCTCTTTTTTATTATTCTTACTAATCTCTGAAAATATCTTGTTTATTTAGTCTTTACTTATTGGCCTTTCTGGGCAGGTCTCCCTTTCCCAAAAAAGATAAGCTTCATGAAATCAGAGATCATGTGGATTGTATTTAATGCTCTTTCCTCTGGCACATTATAGGTACACATTAAATATTTAGTGAATAAATAATACAGAAAACAGATTTAATTATTAGATTCTCTGTCCTTTAATATTCTTTTAGATACTCTTATGAAGAAGGAAGTTCTCCTAGTTAGAAAGATATCATTGTGTAGCAAAATGAATATAAAAATGCCACTATTCTAACTAGAATCTTCAGAAAGAATCTTATGTATCCTAGAAAATAGTGGCAGAGGAGAAAGGATCATTGAAACTATGCCATGCGGGTGTAATTTTGAGCACTATCCTATACGCTCCTCCTTCTCTTCCAGCACTTTGTGTCTGAACCAATAAAAATGGACTGATTTTATATTTAAAGGAAAGAGTTAATCTCATGGCACTATCATAATTGGGGGTTGAATGTTTCTACCTAGGGACATTTACCAGCAGACCTAAGAAAAAATTTAGTTGATGATGGATAATTCATTCTGACAAATGACATTCTGTGACAAACTGACCTGTCTAATCTTACTGCAGGCAGCACAGACTTGCTTGTAGGCAGAGATAACAAGGCCAGTGAGCATGTTTTCTTCTGTGTGCCAGGAAGAGCCTACTGCCAGCTTCTCTCTTGGTGCCAACATTAGGCAAGTTCTCAGGGTAAACTCAGCACAGGGTAAATGCAGGCTGTTTCTGTAGGCATACCTTCTCATATAGAAGAAAGGAAAATGATGACATTAATATTTCTGTAATTGTTTAGCTGGAGAGTTGACCATTATCATGGTAGTGCAGTTATATGACAGGTACATTTTACTTGGGCCCTCCCATCAGGATCTAATCTCATCCATACTTTGCAGCTCCCTTGATAATCACATTGCAATGGAATCCTGTTGAGGAACAATGAACCGTGGCTTTTCCGCATGTCTTACATCAGCTTTTGTTTTGAACTAGCTTTTTAGGACTGTTTATATAACAAACCGCCTTGGAAAATATGAATAGAGTATCTCTATGGGCACCAGATTCCCTGCTTTCAGCAACTAACCACTGAATTGCTGTTTTTTCCTTTGGTTTTTCCTTTCCGATCATAGAGTTAGTTCTCTTGTTCCCCTACAATAGCTGTTTTCATGTGAGATTAGGATCATTTTAGATGGAAGAAGTGCTGTGATGTTTACAGAGTAGTTGTAAGAAGCCAGTTTATCTTAGATCTGGCTAATTGGTCTGTGTTGCATAGTTGTATATTCCTGGATTTTAGTTTGTCTCTGTAGCCATATGTTGTTGAAGAGCAATGTATCATTAAACCTATTTATCAAAAAAAAATTTGATTGGCTCCCCACAAAGATGATAAAGATAATGTCTTTTTAAGAGTTGGGTTTCTAAGCTCAGCATTCTTCAGCTGTAGCTGACGTGGTATAAGTAGCAGCTACAGGCAAGAACCCAATGTAAACAGAAAGCGTATGCACTCTGCTGTGCTATAAGTAATAAAATTCTTAGTCTTAGATTCCATACACCTGTTTCTTCTGCCACCTTGATGAAACTATGGCAGATTAATTTGACAGCTTTCAAGTGAGGTAATAATATATCAGACTCTTCACAGTTCTCAATGGTCTGTCTCATGTTTGAAAACTGTGCCATGCAGTGCAAATAAAAAGAAAACACAAAATGCCTAGTCAGAGGTATGTGTTTCAGCTCTGCCTTGAGCATATTTCTTCTTATAGAGACTTATTTTTACATCTACAAAAGTGAACATAGTAGCAGTCATTCATATTACTTTAATATAAGTAAAATCAATTGGGGATTGAGTACAGTTCCACACAAGTTTAGCAATAGCTCCATCCCTTTTTTCTCATTCAGGTAAATATAGAGGTGTCAGTGACTAAGTGAGAAAAAAAAAATCTGTAAGGAACAATCTTAAATTATTTCTATCAATATACTTAAAATAAAAGTTAATCAAAATCTAATATTCTAAGGATTTCTAGATACAGAATACTTAAAACTGAACTTGTAGCTAGTTAGGCCATATGCCACAAGAGTTGCACTGAATACACATGAATGGGGAAATATCTAAATATTTTGCCAAGCCTATAATTTCTCTATACACTAGTTTGTAGTAGTAATGCATGAACTTATCATGTTCATAGTGTAGATGCAAATGCATCTCTTTTATACTTAATTTGCTACCAAGAAGTGACTTCAACTTTGGAGTAGATCTGGTTTGTTTTCTGTAGTTAATGCCAAATATTTTTTTTATGTCACAACATTTTTCTTTCTTAAAATACATGTGGAAGAATCATATAACTAGTCATGAGATAGAGCCTCATTAATATCTCATATTTTTTCATAAATAGCCATTTCTTAAGGAGATTATAACTGGGACCCTCACTTTGTCACCTCAACGGTTGTGCATAGAATCTTGAGGACCTCTTCTGTGACTGAAAACTAAAAAAAATAGAATTTGTATGTTGGTATTTAGATAAATTATAGTGTTAAAACACAGTGGGCAGTACACAAAGAAGTCATCTAAAGAAAATTAAAGGGCTACAATATGGCCTTGAATTATATAGATATATACATGTGTGTATGTATGTATGTGTATGTGTGTGTGTGTGTGTGTGTGTGTGTGTGTGTGTGTCTGTGTGCATGTGTATAAATTTAAGAGTCACAATATCAGTTATAAGTTTGGAAATAATGGAATTATGGGAGAAAAAATACTGAAAGTTGAGGTTTGAAGAAAACTCATTTACTCAGTTTGGAATAATACATGTCTCTATATGACAATTTATTCCTTGAGAAGTGATTATATCTTTCGAAAAATAGTTAGCCATGGCAATCAACTTAAAGAATATATGTCAAATTATGAAGAATATGAATTTTGTTTCTTTTAAAAGAAACTGTAAAGCTCTGCTATGTAGTCAACATAATGATTTTAATAATGAAATGTGTCTGCTAAAATATCAAATCTGTAGTACATTAAATGTCAGAACAAAATAGAAAGTTTAGCTTTCAGTCTGACAAATCTGACACACAATGAAACTTGCGGTGACCTAGAACATATAGCAGAACATGGCAACAGTCCCCTTGCAAGTAAATCTAATTCATCATATTTAAACCCTGAAAAATTTCTAATGCATCAATTGTACCAATATGTTTGTATATCACTGGAATTAGGGCCAATTTGTAATCGTGCATGTGTGTGTAAAATTGAAATACAGAAATAAAAATTCTACAGAATTTTATTCTGATTATGATTGAACCAGTGCTTTGAATATTCCAGGAGCAACAGCTACTTACATTGGCTTTACCACCCACCGAAGTTATCCAGAACCAGAAATTAAACTGGATCCTATAAATTCAAGCCTAGTAAAAACACGACCTTCCCCTTATTCTTTGAAAATCCTTTCAGTGATTAGTTGTCACCTACTTCATGGATACTTACTTGAGATTTTTGAATACTAATAGTATTCATGGCCAAAGCCTGGAGAAAGAAGTAGATCAGTGAGTTGTGCCCCATATATGAAATGGTTCCCTCAACACTTATCTCTCCTCTTCTCTGAAAGGGCAATGCCCTATTGGTGGCCCAAGCAGAACAAGCACAACAGCTTAACTTTCAGTTTTCAGTTAATCTAGTTTTTTAATGGAAAAACCCACACAGTCTGTATATTTTTATATTACTTAACCCAAAGTGAAGATTACTTGTCATCGTTGTTATTCTTTTGTTTGTTTTATATATTTTTTAAAAATCAATTTCCATATGGATAAAAAAAGTTAAAAGCAACAAATTCTCAGAAGGTTTAAATTCTATAGTTCAAAAACAGGCACATTAATGTCAAGCACAAACAAAGAAAAAGGAAATGACATTTGGAAAAAAGAACAATATTTAAGCACCTATTCATCACAATGAAGCTCCTGTCTAAATTCTGTCTTTCTAATTACCCATTAACAGACTATTACAGAAGGATATGTATTTTAGCTATATTGTTCTAGGACACTGGAACAGGCCCGACCCTTCCTTGAACCACATGAACTGAGGTGTGTCTTGTCAAACTAACTGGCAGCCTGTCAAAGGCTTCAGTGCCATGTTCGACACTCACCTCAATTGGCAGGGCTCTGTGAGGGTTCTCATTACTAAGCATAATACTTTGTGACATTCACACACCTGCTTATACTGGCATACTGACAGCCATGATTGCTAGTACCCTGTTTTTCAATTGGTTCTTAGGGAGAGTGGTTACCTGATAGTATATCACAGGTTATTGCGTATTCTTTAACAGTATGTACAACAACATGGACCTCATAGCAGGCACTTAGGTGTTTTTACATATATCCGTAGAACCAATGCTTAAAGATATTTTATTTTTATTTTGTTGACTACGCTGTGTTTCCATTGTTTGGATAATAGATTGAACTAGCAAAGGACAGAATTCTCAGGAAGGACAAGTCTGTTCTCTATTTTAAATAGTTTCTTTTCTAAAACAATACTTTTGTGTTCTCTTTTTATTTCTGAACCATGATAACACAGGGGTCTTGTTTTGAGCACAACCTTTTACTCCAATAAAATGGATTTTAAATCTTATTGATTAAGGTATTTTGTGTTTCTCAAGGTAACATATATGACTCATAAAATATTTATTTATGCCCTATTGTGTTCTAAGAACAATATAATTACAAAGATAGAAATTATTTTAAAATGTTAAAACTAATAAAGAAAAATTAGACACCAGGAAGCTAAGAATAAGAAAGAAAATAGTGCTTGTTGGAGGTTATCTACAAATTATATTTAATGAATGATTAAACATATATATTTTAGGCTAAAATTTGTCTCTAGGTTTTCTAACAGTCACTAGGAAGAAGAAAACTCAAAATTTCACAGAATTTCATAGAATTGATGAGGTAAAACTGAAGTTCATGGAAAGCCTAAATATTCATGAATTAGAGAAAAAGCATTAAATGCTTCCTAAAGATTCTTATAGGTAGGCATTTCATAATGTGTTATCCAACACTTTCTCAATGTACTGATAATTTAGTACAACTTTAAAAAATAATGGAGGACCTGCTGAGCACTTTCTTCTGTGTTTCCATATGTAACTCTCCATCTGGCTGAGTTCAAGTACCATGTCATCCCTTTCGAACTCCAGGGAGTGTTTTACACAGGGGAAAAGTTCCACAAATGTTTGATATAACAAATTAAATTTATGAATTCATCCTAGAATATATTTATATTTTAAATGTATTAAGAACTATTCTGGTCAAAGCATTTTGGAAAAGTTTGCTGAGCTGTTCGTATAATCTATGACTGCACCTAGCTTTGGCAGTGCGAGTCATTTTTCCTCTTACACTCTCAGAAGACTGAGTGCTATAATTTGAACTTATAAGATAAATATGCACAGATGTTGGATGAGCTAAGAATCCATAAATAGTACTATATGGTAATGCATATAGAATGAATGCTAACATGTTAGATAATACACACTATATAGATAGGATAGTGAGGAACTGCATCAAGAAATAGATTAGTCACTGACTTCTAGAAAAGAAGATACAGTTTCTTGTGAAGCATTCAGGGCAAAAGGATTTATTTGAACAAAAGCAAATTTTTGGAATGCATATTTGCAAAAAAGAACCAGAAACCACATCTGAAAATATAAATATTCTCTGTAAAGCACACAACAAAATGAAAAAATAGGAATCACTTTTAAGTCCTCATAAGCCAGGTTATGTGCAAGTTAATTAATTAATTAATAATTGGAGGCAGTGGAGACTGGGCCAAATGGTATAGGAAGAGATCCCTGATTTTTAATTATAAGTTTGTCAAAATTTACATTAGAAAAGTATTTTTCCCTAATATATTTTTTTCTTCATGTCTAATTTACATTAAGAAAGTGTTTCCTTCAGCTGTGACTAATTTTACATTTATCAAATTGATCTGGTAAACCTTGATTATTTAGTATATGTTAGACAAAATACTGGGTACAATACATAAAAAATAAGTAAAAAACTAGCTTATTTGGATGAAGCAGAGGTGTAACAAAAATACACACTTATGAGGTACTTCCATAATGCTCAAGGACCATACACATGATGTCTTATATAAATTTATACACACAAATGGGCACATTTTTGAGATAGTTATCACTGTTGTACTTTTTATATACTTGAAGAAACTAAAGCATAAAAATTTAAATAATATTCAAATATTTACATAGACTTTAAGTTGTAGAGTCAGTATTTAACCAAGATAGTTGAGATTCACAGCCTTCCTATATTCTTAATCAGAATACCATGTTGTTATGAGTTATAGGTATATACAATAAAGTACTATTATTTCCATGTGAGAAGCATATAAACTAGAGATTACTATAAAATACAGTAGGAACCAGTCAGAAAATCTGAGTGAATTTCACAAGATAAAAATGAATAAATTATGACAGCACTTGATCTCCTGTGGAGGATTTCAAAGTCCTGGTTTGGCCTTGGTAATTAGAATCTAGGCCTTATTTAATAAAGGTAATAGCTGCCCAACTCTAGTTGATTGTAAACATACAAGAACAAACACCTGATAATATCAGATCTTCTCATTCTTCAAGAGAAGGTAGAAATCCATGTTTTTCTATCAATTCTTGTTTAATTGTAGAAAATTAAAATGAAATAATGTGTCTCAAGTACTACCAGAGATTGTAACTGTGATCTGGAGACAGTCCACGAAGAACCAACTTGTGTCCTCTGAGATAGAAGGTACAGGCATATGTTTATATGTGTGTTAGTAGGAGGGACAGAGGATACAGTGAGATTGGTTATGTCTGTGGTGCTTTAAAAGATACGGGATATCTGGACTGTCACTTGCAAGGTGGAACAACAGCAGAAAGAAAAGCTAGAGTGGCCACTGGAAGTAATTTCACATAGGGATTTTTTTCCTCACAAGAGAATACGAGCTTTTTCCTTAAGGTATACTGCTTTAGAAATAAAGATAATGATCAACTTGAATTTTTGAAAGGATCAACCTGGTCACAGGATGAAGAACACACCAGAAGAATCTGGGACTAAAAACAAGAAAATTAGTTTTGAGATTACTGCAGTGGTAGTGGAAAAGACATGGAGACAAGAACTGAGGCAGTGATTTGCAATAACTTAGCAATAGAAAATGTGCTTCATCAAAATTAAAAAAAAATTAAATTAAGAAATGTTATGCTTCAAAAGATACCATCAGGAAAATGAAAACACAACCCACAGAATGGAAGAGCATATTTGCAAATCATGTATCTGATTATGGATCTATAACTAAAACATTTAAAGAACTCTTATAACTCAAAAAGATAAAGAGCTAAATAAAAAAATGGGATCTTCATAGACATATCACCAGAGAAAATATATAGATGGCCAATAAATACATTAAAAAAGTGTTCAATATCATTGATCACCAAGAAAATACAAATCAAAAGCATTACATAACACTTCACAAATAGGATAGCTACAGTCAAAAAGACAGACAATAAAAACTGTCAGGGAGGATATGGGAAAAATGTGAATCCTTCTATATTTCTGGTAGTAAAAATAAAATGGTGAAACCAGTTTAGAAAATAATCTAGTTGTCTCTCATATATTAAATATAGACTTATGAGTTACATATTTAATACAAATAAAAATATATGTGCACACAAAAACTTATATATGAATGTACATAGCAGCATTATTCATAATAACCGAAAGGTGGAAATGCAAAAATTTTTATCAACTAGTGGATGGATAAATAAAAAGTAGTATAACTAACAGCAGAATACTGATTTAGACAAATAGGAATGAAGTACTGATTCATTCTTAAATATGAAAGAACACAGAAACATTCTAAGTGAAAGAAGTCATTCACAAAAGACTAAAAATTATATGATTTAATTTCATTTATATGAAATATCCAGAATATAGAAATGTATAGAGACAGAAAATATATTAGTGTTGTTAAGGGCAGGGTAGAGAGGATGGGGAGTGATTATGAATGGGTACAGGATTTCTTTGGGGGATAAAAATATGGCCTAAAATTGATTACGGAGATGTCCATACATGTTTATGTCTATTTTAAAAACCATTGAATTGTGCACTTTAAAGGAATGAATTGTAATGTACATGTGTTATATCTCAATAGAGCTCCAAATAAATAAATAAATAAAAGATGGATTCAAAAGTTGTGAAAGAAGTTAAATCTCCCAGAGGCAAGTAACTCACTGATTATAGATATTAAAAGACGATGAAGTCTGAGATGACTCCCAGTTTTCTGGTGAGTAGGTGAATGAAGGTAAAATTAAGACAAAGAATGTAGGAAGAGGCACAAGAAAAGGTTGGACTTGATTTTTCAAGGTCTTTAGTAATCCCTAAATTCCTAAAATAAGTATCTTTTCATAGTCTTCTAAATATTTTCTTATAGCCATTGTTTTGTTTTACTTTAATTTCCAATTAATAAGATCCAGTAACCAGGATCAAAGCATAACTATTTAATATGATACTTTTATTATTAGAGTTAGTCACAAGAAGAGGCACTATCATTCAAAATGTGTATGATAAGTAGAATTTTGGAAATATCTTTTAAAAATAGACTACAGAAAAATTTTTCAGTAATTTAATTCATGATTTCTGATAGATAACATTAAAATATTTTACTCAACCTTTAGAAAGCTTAAGCTGAAATTTTAATGAAGACACAGTTAGATTCATGTTTCTTTACAAGTACCTAACATTATAGCCCTTCTGCTTTCAACATTTAATTCCAGTGTTACTGCTTGAAATCTTGCTAAAATCACCTTCAATTGTTTGTCCTCTTCTTCCCCTTCAGATGAATATAGAAACAGCAGTTATGAGCTTTCTCTAGAGATTTCTTATGAAAAGGATCTAGAGATAAAAAGGACTCTTGTTGTTCCATATTTTTTAGCAAAGTTTTCTAAATGTTAAAAGTGAAACTTTCAATGTATTTCTGGGATAGACCAGTGAAACTGATCATTCTTCCTTCTTCTTTAGTGGTTACATTTTTTCCAATGACATATGGAAGGTGAGTAAAATCATCTTTAAAGATATTTAACTTTAACATATCAGGCTTTAAATTAAAGAAAAGTTATCATACTAGTTGAAAGAAAATTCTAAGGATAAGAAAAATGATAGAGACATGATAATTTTTAATATAATTTAACAAATGAAGAAGGTCATTTAGACTTTAGTGGATAATTAACGTAGAATGTACCACTTACATGGAATAATTTTCTTCCCACAAACCACCTAAGTACTATTCAGAGCTTGTACAGTTAGCAGAACAGGTACCAGAGAGAAACTGAAGACAAATCAGGTAAAAAGATATTTTACTTAAATAAATGAGTTTGCTGTTAGAGTTATATTATCATGTCTATGTTGTTGTTTCCTAATACAAATAAACCTGGCATTTTCTGCTTTTGCTTTTCTCCAGAACACTAGATGTAGAGTGAAAATATTGGCAAACTACATTCCACACATAGTTAGGGAAAATAATCCAGAAAATAAGAGGAGAGTCTCACAAGACACAGTCACTTCTGTTTCAGTCTGCTGTGTGGTTCAGCACAACTCCTACGGATATTTGAAACTGCAGTACAATAGTCAACATAGCCTGAAATTACTGGCTAAAATAAGTAGCATAAGATTGGTAGTTAGGTCATTTGTGTTGAAGTTAACTAACCCTGATCTGAATTTGTTAGTTATGTGATCTGAAACAAGTTACTGGACCTCCTTCCTTCATGTCCTTATATCTAAAATAGTGATAATTTTATTTCTTCTTCAGATCTTTCATAATGCTTAGAAAACAGTGTTTCTTTACTATCAATGGTTATTTTAGTTTTAATTTAAGTTTATGGTGCATGTTTTATAATAGTGATGAGAAGTATTGAAAATAAACATATCAGTTTTAATTAATATAAAAGAAATGCATCAAATTAGTGGATTTAGTTTAACTAGTAGAGGTTGGAAGATTTTGGGGACAACCTCAAAAGAGAGGACCACAGAATATTTACATTATTAAAGCCATCATAAGACTGATCCACTTTATAAGCAATGCCCTGAAACACAATGTGATAGACCAATGACACTGAATTCATGTTCTAAGTGCATTAGACAACATCATGAGATAGCTATTATTTCTTGGTAAGATAATTCAAAGACTGGTCTGTGGAAGAACCAACCTTAATTTATTTGGTGACTAGATCCAATCATCATGTTCCTATTACAACAGTGAGAAAGATTTTGTACAAAAGAAACAGTGAGTTTTCAGAGTTAAATTATGTGATTCATCTGTCGCCACTGATGGAACAGAAAAGAGAGTTTGGAGTGTTAAAGAAGTAGACAATGGCTGAGATCATAAGAGGATGAATTCATGTGCAAACTGAAGAAGTGTACTATACCTATTTCAGGGATTTTATAAATATCTGATGTTTATTAGGGAGAGAAAAGTATAAATGACTAGATGGATGTAACAGTTAATGCAAGCTTTCACAAATTACTTATTTTTCCTAGAAAAATTATCCTAAATAGTTTAGCATCTCTCTCAATTAGATGTGGCCATGTGACTGTGTTATAATAAATATGATATGAGCAAAAATATTGTGCAGTGCTACTACTCCAGGTCTGGCCAAACCAAACAAATAAAAAACATTTCCATATGCTATTTTCTGTACTCTTCATTCTTAGCTATTATGAATGCTAACACTGAATTTAGAAGCTGTGCATTAAAGATAATAATCCCATAAGTCTGTGACCCTGTTTGACTTTTTGGATCGATGCCTTCTATCTCCCTGGAAACGTCTGGGAATATATATATATATATGAAAGATACATAAACTTCTATTATAATTGAGCTGTAACACATATGTAGATCATAAATGCAGGCTCAAAGAAATGACAGAATCAGGTACCTTTCATATTTTTTAGACAAATAATGAATTTGTGAGAAATTGACAGAAAAAAATTAGTGCTCATTAGAAAGGAATCAAAGTAAAGTTTGGATGTTTATTAATGAGGACTTTAAATGAAGTAGCAAATTAGAAAAGTGGCAACAAAGTTTATTTATACAAATTATTCGGCTCTGAGTTTATTTATACAAATTATTCGGCTCTAGCAATAAGGGGTATCTTCCTGGTACAAGGAGGACACCATTCACATGGGAGATTTATCATCTGATTGTAGCGGGAAAGAGAGATCAAAGAGTTCTTGCTCTGGAAGTTCTTTAAGTAACTTGAATTCAAAATAATCAACATGCCATTGTGGGATGTCTTGGAGCGACCTGCCCTTGGCCCAGAGAGAATCAAACCTGGAACAGTTTCTCTAAAGGAGCAGGCCACTGGCCCCACCAGATACTTGTAGGGATGGGATGTGTCTCAAAACGATGTTAAATAATCCATATGTTGAACAGCACTGATTTTACCATTGAAGATCAACTTTCAAGATTCATTATACTTTGCAAAAAGCCACTAATTTTAGCAATGAAACTTGATTTCTAATCACCATTGTGATCATTAATAAAGCATCTATTTTTGGTCAGAAACAAAGATAGGTGAAGTGCTTGTAGTGGATGCCTCTAGAGTGTTGCCTTAGTCCAATTAAATGCTAGCTGACCATCCTGATAAAGACAACCTACTGTCTCCAGGGCAGAACTTATACTAACACAATATCCCACCATTTTTGCTGGATAATTACAAAGAAAATATAGTCAAAACATCAAACTCTTTTGCTCCTCCATGCCTCTTCCTGGGTTTTCCCTTCTATTTTGTTTAAAAGCTTGTATAAATGTAGTTCTTTCTTCCTTCCTTCCTGTTTTTCCTCCCTCCCTTCTTTCTTTCTGTCTGTTTTTCTCTCTCTCATACATACTTCATATTTCTTCCGTAATTTATAAAGACTTCTCTCATAATCCCAAAGTCTAGTTATTTTCTCCTCCATCTTTTCTCAAATGGCCTTATAGACACATTATTATAGCCCTTTCACTTTGAGTAACAGGGAATGCTTACTACTTACAGAGCATTATGAAGTCAAGATTGCTTATCTCATTTACTTATTTCTGTGAAAAGATGACTCAAAGTCATGAAGAAAAGAATGACTACTTCCAAAATTTTGCAAAGATGTCTAGATTTTAGGACTGGCTCTACAAATAAATAAATAAACAAACAAACAAACAAATAAATAAATAAATAACAGATATTTAAAGAAAATCAAAGCTGTAAACTTATAAGTCTATTGACAGGAGAAAACAGCAAACAGTAGCTCTCTTGGTAGATGTCAGCAAGGTACTGCATAAGTTTTCATTAGAGAGTAACTTATCAGAATGGTCTTTTTGTGGGTGAATTTTGTTTTAGTTTTTTTTTTTTAATTTTTACTTCAAAAAATAAAGATACACAAACTTGTATTGTATTTGAGCTGTAACACATGTGTAGATCAACTGTTGAACAGCTAGTGTCTCCCTACTAATACAAAGGGCCTGCCACAGCACTGCTTCACTTGCTCTGCTGATGGTCATTCCTGCAGGGAAGGTGATCCCAAGACTCAGTATCTTTGGACCTTATTATTCATTTATATTATTCTTGTGAATTGTCCAGGATGCAAGTATTTTTGCAGTTGTCTTCCTTAATACTTTTTCTGTTTCTTAATGTCACCAAGGAGAAAAGAATCCATCCAATGAATTTAGTCAGGTGAGAAATATTTTGCAGTTACCCTGCCACAGACTTGCTGGCCAGATAATACATTTTTTTCTACCTTGTCATACTGAAATTATGTGAATGATCTTTGACATTTATTGTCTGTCCAGCGAAATCTTTTTATATATAAACTGGAGTCATTTCCTGAAAATATTTGATTTGTTCAGGCCCTTTTTCACTTAATGGGTTTTTAGGAGCATGCTCTCCCTGTGGAATGTAATCTTGCTTATCAAACTTCTATTCTGAAAGAATCGATCTACTGAAATGACACCAACAATGACTGTGACACTGGGTGTCACCTACCACCTAGGTCTCCCATCCATCATATTGAATTTTCTTTAATATATACCTCTGCACAAAAATAATCAGGACAAGCTTGTCATGACTAATTTGAAAAGTATGTAATAACCTATTAAATACTTTTTAAGTGTCAGCTATAATTAGGTATATATCATCAGTATTCCTCCTAGAATAATTCCCCACATTCTCATAGGCTCATATTTCTAAAGTTTAGGAATCCATAATCTGTGTACAATTCTATGAGTATGGCAATATCCCCAATTATGATAGAACTATTTTAGGAGGAGGGATAATAGGAGACAGATGCCATAAATACTAAGGTATATTGAATGACTAAAATCTATACTGTAAACTATGAAGCAGTTTTATTTTAAAATACCATAACTATTTTATTTAAAAATATCATAATAAAAATATTAGCAATAATGTATAATTTTTAAATTTATATCAAATACAATATAATGACAGAAAAGTGCAAATATCATAAGTAAACAGCTCAAGAATACTTACCAACAAAACAGAATTAGATCAAGAAACAGAGAGCATTGTCACGCTTAAAAGCCACTATTTTTTTTTCTTCCAGTTACTACTTGCAACAGAAGAAATTAATAACACAACTAATAACATAGTGTCTAGGGCATAAAGAAATGAAAACTTTTTGGACTTTACAAAACAGATTCCTTGGGAGCCACGACAATTATGTCAACTGGCACATAATGGCCACACCCTTAGGGTGTGACCAGAATGCCCTAAATCATAGAAACTTCAGCCACAACTGTCCTGGATAAGCCCCCATCTGTAGGGGCCAATAAGCAAATGGATCCCACCTTCTGGGGTCCATGTAAGCTGAGCACCACAGATACACAATGCTCAAGCCTGACCCAAGAGCATCATGGAAGGACGGGTACACTAGAGCCAAAGACTCTGTCCTTTGAACCTTCGCACCTGATGGCTTGGCATCAACTGTGATATCAGTCGACAGTGCTCACTTTGGATACTTTGGAGACAATAAGGACTTTCATCCCTTTGCTCTGTTGTGTAAGACGCTGCTCTTCCCCTCTCTGTGTGTTATGTGTTAACCCGCGTGGGTACCTGATCAGTTCATCAGAGAAGGTTCCACTCAATAAACCAGGCATTGTAAAAAGATAGAAACATATTCAAGGGTGTTACTTCCATAGTCGCTTCCTTGCTTGCAACACAAATTAGATTATCTTTACAACATATACGTTAGATTTATCTTTTCCCATTGTTTTGTTTATTTCTGTGTGTGTTTGTTTGTTTGTTTATTAGGAAAATTTAATCATGTTTTTGTTTGTGTGTTTATTTTGGTTTGGTCTGGTTGCTTTTCACTCAACATTATACTTGTGAGAGTTATCCTTCTTGTACGAAGTTTTGGACTGTTCATTACAGTTGCTATGGTATTCATTATGTGAATGTATTCCAAGGTATTTAGTCATTTCACTATTTATGGGCCTTTAGATTTTTGCAAATATGTGATATTGCAAATAGTGAATCAATGAACATTCTTTTCCATGTGTTTTTGGTGAACATGTGTATATTACTATTGAATATATAACTAGGAGTAGAATCTCTTGTCTCAGAGTATATGCATTTAATTGTACCAATTTACATTTTCTCTAGCAGGGAACAAAGATTCTCCTTGCTCTCCTTTCTCAACAACTGATCTTTTTCATCTTCCATTTGCCCTTTGGTGGATTAATAGGTGTCATATTATGGTTTATAATTTGCATTTTCTTATGACTAATAAAGTTGAGCACTTTTTGATATGATTTATGGGCATTTAGCCATCTCTGTGAAGTGTCTGTTCAGGTATTTTGACCATTTTTCTATTGTTTTTTTTTTTTTTTCTTGATGGGCAAGTATTCATTACAAGTTCTAGATAAATGCATTTTATTGTATATGTGCATCGCAAATATCCTCTCTGCTGTGTGGGTTGTCTTTTAATTCCCTCAGCAGTGTGTTTTGATGAAGAGAAGTTATTAATTTTAATATAGTCAAATTTATTCAATTTTTCTATTATAGTTAGTACTTTTTGTGCTATAACTTATTTAAATCTAATGACTAAATATTTATGTATTTTATTAGGACAATTTTAGTGTGACTGTAGATAAAGTGAATTGAGGGATAAATTAGCATCAATACTTTTGTGCTTCCATCAAATTCTATGATAGAAAAAGATATTCTCAAAACTGTCAATCTGCAATAAAATTCACTTTATTGTTTTTTTATCTTGAGAGACAAAATGAAAATCTTCAGAAGGCCTTCAAAGGAGCACTTAACTGTATATCAGGAGAATGAAAGTTTCAGTTTAAATGTCTAATAATCTCTCTAAACATATTCTCTTTGCTTCAAAGGAGGATAATATTGTCTAAATTCTCTACACATAGATTTTTTTGTCTCTTTCTCCATTAGATTTAATACACCATCAAAATAAAGGATACATTTCTGAAAGTAGAGATTAGAAAGTTAGAAAAATATGCATATAATTTATTCATTTATTCATTCAAATATTCATTCAAACATTTAACAAATAATTAATGAGCATTTGCTATATCTGAGTCATACTTCTTGATACCAGGAATATAAAACTTAAATACACTTAGAACTCTATTGGACCTATGTCTCATTAGACAAAGGAAAATAAGCAGGTATTATTATAGTATTATTATAGCCCAGGACATGAATATAATATTAATAGTATACGTAAAATAAAATGATGATAAAAATTGTTTACTCTCTTTTTGAGGGAGCCAAAGAAGCCTTAAGATAGAACTCAACTTTCAGCTAGCAAGGTCTAGATAGATGATTAGGAGTTAGAAAAACAAAATTGCACAGGTTTAAAGGCCCTGTTGAATTCAAGAAATATTGATAATATTTTAAATGGCCAGATTGTGCATTCTAAAAGCATGGAACTGAATATTGTAAGAAAGTAAATAATAATAAAGAGTTCACAAATCCTGTGATTGAAAGAAAGCCAGGACATTTTTTCTTAGTGTCGGGACTTGATGAGATTTAGTTTTTAGACTGATTAGAACAAAAACACTTTGCAGGAGATGACTTTTCTGAACATTCAGTATTACCTCTAGATGTGGGTACTAATAATATTACATTATTACATTATCATATTCTATTATATATTTTATAGAGAACTTAATCAAAAGCATATCTTGAATTAATTTTAGAATCATCTTTTACAGAATCTTCATAATATTCAAACCATCCGTGAAGAAATTATGTATTGGATATCCTTATTTTCTTTTGACTAATGAGTTTTGGCACTTTGCACAAATGGACAGGACACTTTAGGATATAGAGAGATTTTTCAAATTAGATATTTTGTTAAAAGTTTTTAAATGCCTAAAGAATGTTTTTTATAATATAATAATCGATAGTTCCTTATTAAAGGTTTATTACCATTTTTGTCTCTGCTGTATGTGTTAGAACTTACTTAAAAATTGTTCAAATATGATTCCTCATTTTTCAACAACTAATATGATTCAGATCTCTGTACATATTAAGAGCGGAAAAATTTTTGTAATAATATTGAACTGCTCCTTTCCACTCTTTTTATCTCTATGCCATTGGATTATATATTTTTTAAAAAAGTGAAAAACTCTAACTGTCTAATCCTATTTTGTTCTCATACTAGCTCCTGATAGTCTTTTATAAGAGATCCAACCTATTTGTGGTCTCCCCTTGGTCGAAAATTTTAAAACAGTAAGTGCTTGAATTAGAAAAAGTAAACACTTTTAGTCTAAACTAAACTTACCCAAATATGTGATATAATAGCTTTTACACATCCATATATTCAAATATATAAATATAAATTATAACAAATAGCAATCACTTATTTGATATTTATGGTTTGGTGAATATGTGACAATCTTTGTACTTCTGGAATGCATTGGATTATGTAGTTTTTTGCTATTAACTAGTTGTGTAATATTAAGTCATTTAAAAACTGACAATACATTGGAATCATCATATCTATTCAAACCATGCCATAAAGCTTCATAAATATCTGAATGAGATTACCATTGAATACCATTTGGAAAAGCAAAAGCTTCTATAAAGATGGAAGGTTATATGTATCTGTAATAATCATGAAAGAGTCACCCCTGTAAAGATGGTTTAAATATATTAAGTAAATAGATATTTGCATGTAATATTTGTCTATGCTAAAATTTCTCCCATGGTGATGTTTATCTGCATACTGAGTATGACAAAACTTTCTGAATCACAAAAAAAGAGGACAACGTGCTACAAAATATTTATTCTTTTAAGATTTTTTCATTAAGTTTTAATTTAACTAAGTTTTTGTAGTTTCAATTGACAGAAATATAACTAATTTAAACTAAATGACAAATTAGTTTCCACTATCAAAATATATAACATCAGAAAACTAAATGTAGTTAAATGGGTTTGGCTTTAAGAGATCCAATGATTCATCAATAGTCTCTTCCTCCACCTTATTTTCTACTTGTTTTATGCTCTGGCAGCTCTGAAAATATATTAATACCTACAGTGTCCTCAGTGAAAAACATTTTAGGAGGAAATCCCTCTTTCCTGAGAGATCTCAGAAGACTTTCAATGGCTTCACTTTGTATGAGCTCATTATTAAATCAAATTACGGTGACCAGAATAATGCACTATTCTAATTTGGCAGATGTGAAGCATGTGCTTTTGCCTATTCCAAGGATGAAGTAGGTCTGATCAGAGCCACACACATTGGACATGGGGGATGGATAGTAGAAAAAAGTGATGTCAAGCAGACAAACACTCACATGCTAAAGAAAGATAAACACTTAATAAAGGAGAAAACAGAATGGTATAATTTGAGTTTACATTATCCCTAGAGTTCTAGGAATCTCAAATTTTAGAATCAGAAAATCTGTTTCAAATTTCACTTCTGCCACTTTATTAATCAAGGTTCTCAAGAGAAAAAATAAAATAAGCAATAACATTTTTAAAAACAATGACAACAACAAGAAAAAACAGCAGGCCCAAAATGGAGTCACTGATGCTAAGCCCCACGTCAGGAAACTGATTTAACACCTAAAAACCCAATTGTAGTTTCAACCTTCTCCAGGGATGTAATCTTAACCAGTAGCTCTGGAATTATCTGCCAGCCCTAGTTAGGTAATCGGACCAACAGACCTCCCAAGATAGTGACCTAAATCTGAAACTCCTTGCTATAAAAATTTTTTTTTTCTACAGTTCTTTAGAGCTTCTTTCTATCTGCTAGATAAAGTGCTGCCAAATAAAGCCAATTAGGTCTTCAAATTTACTTAGTTGAATTTTGTTTTTCAACAGAATTTATATCTATATATCTCTTTCCACGCTCTCTCTCTCTCTCTCTCTCTCTCTCATTCTCTCTCTCTCACCTCTTCCCACTCACCTATATATCTACCTATTCATCCATTTATTTAGAGATTTAAAAGTGGCTTATGTAGTTGTGGAGCTTGGCAAATTCAAAATCTGCAGAGTCAGCTGGCGGGGAAACCCAGGGAAAATTTGCAGATTGAGTCTGGAGGGAGTCTGCTGGCAGTGTTCATTCTTCCTTGGGGAAAGGCAAGCTTTTTCTAAAAGCCTTCAGCTGATTGGATGACATTTATCCAAATTATGGAAAGCAATCTGCTTCATCCATAGACTAATGATTTACATATTAATCCCATCCAAAATACAGCTTCACCTAAACGTCTAGAATAATATTTTGCCAAATACCTACTGTTGCCTAGCCAAGTTGACACATAAAATTAATCATTACAGCTACTAAGGAGTTATGTCCCTTATAAGGAAAAATTATTTTACTTAGTTTCAGTTTAATGTCCTATAGAGTAGAATTGATCCAACCTACTTGTAGAACCATTGCAAAAATTAAACAGAGCTATATGTCCCATTAGCATACTGTCTGGACATTGTAAATAATCAATAAGTTGTTATTTCATTGGAATTTAATCAGCATGCTTTTTTACTATATAATCTAATGCTATAATCTTTATATGTACAAGATATTTGTTGGACATTTACAGAGTTTTATCTTTCTATAGTCTTTATACCAAGACTGAAAAAAAATAAGCTATTGGTTACAAAGGCACATAGTGATAGTATGCCATTTACCAACTCAAATGGTCATTATTTGTGAAAAGGCCATTTAAAGTACTTTTGCTATTGTTATCTGTGGTAACAACAGGAGACTGTAACAGCTTCAGCATTTAAGACTATATATAGTCTAATAAAAAAAAGCAACTAAAATAAAAGGAAAAATGAAATGGCAACTATGAAATGTACTAATTATAGCGACAAACATTATAAGGGATTATTCAAAGGAAACAATAAAAATATAAGTAAAATTGCATAATAATAATAATAATAATAATAATAATAATAATAATAATGTCATACTTTATTTAACTAGCACATGGTTTCTAGCACTCTATCACAATATTTCTTAGGCTATTACAATACCTATTTTCAATCTGCAAATATTTATTGAGTAGCTACTTTACTTTAAACATGCAAAGCTTCACAAATGCAAGGATTAAGCAACAAGCATTATGTCCTCTTGTGCTCACATCACACTGATATATACACAGTGTGAGTTATCTGGTTTTTAAAAAAGTATAATAAGGTAAAACACATGTTTTAAACAAATCCTCAATGCTTTTCTTTATATGACCAGACACTCAGACTTTCTATAAGTTATAGCAAACTGAGAGGCTATCTTTTCCTCTTAACACAGCCTAGAGGCAGGATAATAAAAGGAGGAAACACAAAAAGACATTTCTGTCCTGAGGCAGTTTCAGACTACTGGGCTAAAAACCAAACTCTCCCGAAGCCCCAAGGAAAGAATGTTTGCAAAAACAGACCTTCCGAAATAATTCAGTACTTATTTCAACACTCTAAATGGTACAAAACATTTTCTCCTTCATGGAATAGAGATTTGCTGTTTTTATGAAGTTTGGTTACTTGACCTTCAGTATCTGGAAGCATATAAAGTCTTTCCAAACTGAAGAAATTGGCCACATACAAAGTTTTGTGTGTGAACTTTTATACCTGTTCTTAATTTCAACACAGTTTTTGAACACTTATTTTGCATGAGGCTACTACCCCTGCTTTAATTGACTCTTCTTCACTCTGTTGATGAGGGAGGGATCCCACCTCACAGGATTATGATGGCCAGTCCAAGGCCACCCAGCACAGAGGAGATCAATAGCAGTTTGTCACATATACTCACAGCCTAGGTAGGGGAGGAGGATACTATATGTAACAAAGGGCAACTTGAGGGTGACACTCAGAATCAGTGAACAACCGAGGCAGACTTTGTAAAATCAAGGGGTTCCCACACAGGATATGATTAGCTTTTTGACTAATTTCACAGGCTGGCAGGGAAGTGAAAGCTGCTACTCAGGGATAAACTGGAACTGCACCTGGTCTCCTCGATAAGGAGGGCTGTTTGGCGAAGGGGCCTCATCCTCCTGAGCAGAGTCGGGAGAAAGACATTGGTTAGGTCATTTGAGCCCCTGCCTTCCTTTTACCAGATGCCCAACCCATACATAAAAATCATGCCTTAATTTTAGGCCTTAAACCATAGCTTCAAATCCTCTCTCTCTCTCTCTCTCTCTCTCTCTCTCTCTCTCTCTCTCTCTCTCTCTCTCTCTCTTTATTTGTAGCCTGTGGCAACTGCAATCAGAAGTTATCTTTTTAAAATCATATATGCCATGTTGAAGTTTCACACTGCCTGCCCTCAATTGAATTGAGGCTGCAATTATGTTTGTCCGAAGTGTTGATGTTTGAATTTGAATAGTTTTAGCTGGGACGTGTCCTTTCCAGTTTGCTGCACACACCATATTTCACTAAAGGGAAACATTTCGCCCATTATTCTTGTGTTGTTATCTGAATGCATTTAAATTTGGGATTCTTGGTACCACTTATAAACTTGTAACCCATATGGCAATTTCTCATCATAATGTATCAGTCAAACAATATAAAAAATAACCCAAATCACTTTCACAAGGACTCCAGGTTCTTACAGATATTTTTCCAAATAGAGTGGAAATACACAGAACACAATGTTACTTCTTAAATAAATAGCATGTGATGTCATGGTATGTGGCATAATGTTTTCAGTCCTGTCTTTTCAAAAATGCCTAGTTTATGTGACTCATTCTTCTATGTCCTTCCCAAAGAAATTAACAAAGAAGTAAGGCTAAACTTCATGAGATTGGCAATGGAGGAGACAGAACAAAGAAATGTTGAATTCTTTTTAGAAACAAAAGAAGAGCAAAGACTGGGTTAACTTAAAAATTAATGATGAGGGTAGTTTTTCATGTTTAATAATTATTTTAATTAGTTCATATCAGAAACTTATTTTTAATACTTTCCACAAGGCACCTGCCATCTTAAAGACACTCAAATTCTTGGGAGTGTCAAAGGTAAGAAAAAATAAATAAAATAAAGGAAACAAAGCCAACTAAGCAAAGAAGAAAAATAATATTTTTTAAAAAGAGCCACAGTGTAATAAAGCACAGAATGCATAAGGTTTCAGTACCTTTTCCTTGCTCTAAAGTGAAGAATTAAATAAAAATATTTCAAATGTAAATGTTACTTTGCTCCCATCATTTTACATCCTAAACAAATCCTGAGGACATTTAAGATTCCTTTTTTTTCTAAGAGTACATTTGAAAGTCACTATTAAGTTCTCCTACAGTATTTTGTCAATTCCAAGGTACACATTTTCACATTTAACATTTGTGCAATCACCACAATCAGGGCAGCAGTCACTGAGGTGTTCGCTACTGGAGAAGCAGGTGCTTGCAGATACAAACTTGCACCATGGGTTTTATCAGTTTGGAATAATGTCCCGAAGAAAAAGTGAAAGGCTCATTTAAGAAAAGCTACCTTGAAGATGCTTTGATGGCACAGAGGATGATGCTATATGGACAAACTATGACCACTCTGAGATTTAATGTGATTTAGAAATATCAAACTGAAAAAGCAGATGTTTTCGGAGTGCTTCAACTATTTTATTACACTTATATTTTTATTTTACTTGTGTTCAAGTTTGATGTATGATAAAAACATTTCAAAATTAGTCTAAAAGAGCTCATTCAACAAACAGGAAATAAAAATTTTAAATAATAAGAAAACGTGTCGTATTTTAATTGCCAGTGTTTTCTATCATTTCCTAGAATAATGGTGAATCACAAAATCAATCTTTTCTTTTATTTGATGAAAGCTGTTTCTTTGAGACTTCACCTTGTAACTACCATCTTTTTTCCAGATCAACAATAAGATACGATCAGACTCCATGATTGAGTAGAGAACAATAAAATATCTACCACAATTTTTTGAAACATACATACTTTTTTATTTTGTAAGGCATAGAAATAGATAAAAAATTTTCATAATACTTGCCCTTACTATGTTTATAGAAATTATTCTACTTGTAAATTGCCAGAAAACTCCTAGTTTGTTTTTCTCCATACTCTGGGGTAAATTCACATTTTAAATATTTGCAAAAAGGTAGAAGTGTCACCGTGGGGGCGATTTGAAGTGTGGTGCTGCCCCAGTAACACCAGAGATTCTTGTTTCTTTTCGCTGTTGCAGAGATGATTCCGGCACAGAGAGAGTTATGAAAGGTAATATTTACTAAAGGCATGTTTTGAGCTAGAAACGGGTCACTCCTAAACTAGTTAACCACGTGGAAAGGATGAAAACGTGAAGAGTGGGTGATGCCAAAGAAAGAGGTTCTGTAGCAACCCAGAAGTGGGAGGATCTGTAATCAAGAAGGGTAGTTACAAAAGTGTTCCTAGGTGACTGGCACGTAAGGTCATTTTGATTAACATTTGGCTGTTATATAACACTTTGCCTACTGCACATGTGCTTATCCAGAATTCAGTCTGTTATAATTAGATTCATGAACTTCTGGGCAGAGACAGGATATTATAATGATGGAATACTGAGGCTGAGGTTCTAGGCAGGTTAGGGTAGTGCTTTCTGTGCCTGCATCTTGGCCAGATTAAACCAGCTATATGTGTAAAGACCCTCTAGTCCGCTGTCTCTCAGGATGTTTTTTAACTATCAGTAGTTTTTTGGGGGTAGTCTCTGGCTTAGGCCTTCTGTTCCTTCCCCTGTTGTTCATATCTGGATAACCACCTAACAGGAGTGCTGCATACTTGTTCTTTTTTCCTTTTATTTTTTTTTCTTGTCTTTGCTTAAGTGGATATGTCTTGTTTTGAAAAGATGCACTCAAATGCTTTTTTTCTCTTTTAAGATGGCTTAAAGAATGTGGTTGAAAAACTAGAGATTAGGATAACATATTTTCCAAAATATAACTTACAGATAATAAAATAATTTCTGAGTTTCTTTTGGGGGTAAACAACATAAAATCTGCATCCTCAACATTTCAGACCTTCCCCCACCCCAAGATTGAAAGAATTTTTTTGAATCTATAGAATCTTGGTTTTCTAAATAGAACTGACTTGTTTTGAAAAATATACCAAGAAAAAACAAAATTTGTCTTCACACGAAATCTTTTTCTCAATTGTCCATATATCTGAAATATAAAATCAGTCATTCAAAGTAATTTTTTCGGTAATAAATAAATAATAGCTAAAGTTTTGCTTGATATGAAAACCATGTGCAAAAGATATTGAAGGACCTAATTCTTTCTTCTGAAATCTTTATTTTCACAGGATCCAGCGTCCTGCAGTGGTTTCTCCCCAAACCCGCCTGCACCTGACTCTACCATCTGTTCATCTTCACCACTCTTGACACACATTGCACAAACAAGGATGGTAGTTCTTGAAAACAGTTCTTCCATGCTCATTTTTTAAACTAGCTAAGCATTGGTAGACTTCCTCTGGCTGAAGTTCCCAATTCCCTCCTCTGTCCTCAAGTTTGAAGTCTCCTCCAGAGCATTTTCATGCTCAGCATTTGCCAATAAAGCATATGCTAATGGTGTTCTAGTTGATTTTCTTCCACACAGCTATTTTGATTATCACATACAGCAATATTTGCTATTTAGATTTAAATTTAAATTACTTTAAAGAAAATAATGAATGTAAAATACTTAGCCCAGTGAACAGCACATAGTAATAATGACTATACATGTAACTGAATGAATGCTTTATAGTAGTCAAACAGGAAGTGATTCTTTTCCCTTTCTTATGGCTGCTTTATTTCCCTTGCTGATCATCACTTCATTTCCTCCTCAACTACTCAGCTCCATTCCTACACCTCCAATCTCTGGCAGGTCTAATAAATTTTCTCATTACTCTCACATAATAAGAAAATCATCTCTTTGCCAGGTACAAATTTCACTCTAGTGAAATACAAAAACTTCACAATCTCATCCTTATACTTATCTGCCCTGAGCCAACCTCAGCCTGAGAAACCTGCAGTTAGGAAGAAAGTAAAGATGGCTCCTCTCTGTGTCTCAGTTCATCTCCTCTCCCTCTCACTTAGCTGCTGTTTAAAGCAGCTACTGAGCAGGAGTTGAGCAGTAGGAAATGAAAAAGGAGACAAATGTTTTTACTGGACTGCTACAGTTGTGCTCTGTGTGTGACTGATACCAAATATCTACCCCTTTCTTTAAGGCAATGTGTATTATTGCACATATGCACACATGCATGCGTGCACGCACGTGCACACACACACACACACACACACACACACACACACACACACACAGAATAGTGATATCTCTCTTACCTGCAGCTTCTTTGGCACTGAGAATACTACTACTTTAGCTGGTACCTTACAACTTATCAGCTCTGTATCAAACACTCCACCTCAAGCTACTTTCTGATGAGGTCACAAAATATTATAGATGTGATATTTTGGATAGGATTTTTTTTTTCTCCCCAATGTAACACACAATAAATTCTATTACATGCTTGCTGATTGTTCTGGCAGAACCTATACATTCAGCTTTTTCCGAATGTAATCCTGTCTCTCTTTGCTCTGTTTATTCAGGCTGAGCTAGCCAGTACACGGTTGAGATATTTTCCTAGCATATACCAAATGCCACTCCTGTTTCCATAAAATCTATAAAGTGGTTACAATGCACTTGGATATTTCTAAAGAAATTCTCACTATCATTTTTTTCAACCTTACAGTAACTTTTTCAATTTAAGTGGCCTAGGTTTGACTAAAAAATATTTCCAGCAAAAGTGGCTTCACAGCCTTTAACCTATTCTTCATAGATATCATTCAAGCCATCAGTCTTAGGATGCATGGATACTTGGCATTTACTGGATTATTCTGATCTTTGTAGTACTCCACAGAAGTGATGAAACAACAGAATACCCTGATTTATATATTTATACATTTATGTATCTTTGTACCTATTCATAAATCTATCAATCCATCTATCTTTATGGCTATTTGGTAAAATGCAAGTGTGTGTGTGTGTATAAATAAACAAATAGAGATGGAAAGGGATAAAGGAGAAAGAGGAAGAGCAGGAGAAGAAAGAGAATGAAGAGGAAGAGGACTGGGGCATAGGGGAAGGTAGAGGGAGTAATAAGGAAGAGGAGCAAAAAAAGAAAAAGTCGTATAAAGATAATTTAACAGCTTCCCCATAATAACTGCTCTTTATACCCTCTTACTCAGAGTTTCATTATTTTCTCAAGAAAACTGGAAAATACTTTACATTGCATGTCAAGCAAAAAGTACATTCTGGAAAATTGCTCTTCATAGGGATAATCTGATTAAAGAATTATCCAAGAAAACTGGAAAAATGGCAAAATTGGCTCCCAAATCTCTTGATCCTTCACTGGGATTCAAGATATTAGGGTTTCTTCTGCTTCAGTATGAGTTTCTACTAGAGATCTTTTCTCAACTGGGAATCTGAATTTTAGATCAAGAGACAGGGTGCTGGCTGACCGTGCTAACTAGCCAATGAGAAACTTGCAGTCTTCAGGAACAAATGTCAGCTGTTATGTAGACAAAGGGCCAGTAATGAAGCTAAACAATTAGCAAATGAGCAAATAGACAAACAGATTTCTACTGAAGGAAGTACCAAATCTTCCTTCAACACTGATCACTGAGAATTACTTAAACAAGGTCATTGCAAAGCCCATAGTTGATAATGAACAACTGTTGAGAGGGGAAAAAAAAAATGTGTGTATGTGTATGTGTGTGTGTGTGTGTGTGTGTGTCAGACTTCCACCAGTAGAGTATTATCAACCATGAGTTTTACAAGGCAATTTGGTACTAGAGATGTTAAAAATAAGTAAGATTTGGTCCTTGATCTCTAGAAATTATAGCAAAAGTGAGGTAAGGGATTAATATAATGTAATAATTAAGAGAAGTTTTTGGTGTTTTTTCAAGCATTGGTTTGACATTAGTAGCCTTAGCTTCTTCTTTTGTAAAATGTAGACAATAAGTATAACTTCCTTATAATGTCGTGTTTGTGGTTTAAATAAAAACTGTCCCCACAAACTTAATCCTTTTAATTAAAATTTATGTTAAGTATATAGTTTTATCTTAGAATTACTTAATAAATATAAATTGTTGCTAATTAATTGATAGTATTGTCACTCGTATTATCCCATCATGGTTGTATGTGGTGATGCCTAGAACTGCATCAGTCTCTGGGCTGAGGGAAGTCACAACAACAAAAACAATATGAATAGAAATGCAGAAGAGTAAGGTTTGACACAAAGCGGGTGTTCATTTTCCTGACTTGGTATCTACCCAGAACGAGAGTAAAGAAAAGAAACTTCTTCCCCACACACTTGATTATGCCTATGTGTTTAATTAATTTTACAAGAAATAAAAATATATTAATCTACCTTTTGTCCATTTTCTGACATCTAATGAAATGCATCTTGTTAAAAGCTGGGAATAGAATTACAAATACAGTGCCAATTTATTTCTAATTTTATTTCCTAGCATGCATTGTGCAAATAAAATCATATTCAAATAAATAAACTCATCTGACTGCATTTAGACTAAGGAGAACACAGTTTGCTTCTATTTTTAACTCTCAGAGAAAGAAATGGAAGAATTTCACCAGAATGATAATCTCCAAGACTCTTCCAGAGTAGTTCCTACATTAAGAAATCTTAGATACACTATGGTTAACATTGACTAACCTGATGAATTCTGGAACCCTTATTGGAATCAACCCCTAAAGGTAATGAGAATTATCATTATAAATGTGTCTGTGAAGACATTGTATCCTATTTCTAAAAGCTTGTTGTCAAACTAACACCTTGTCTTACTCTTACTCTGTGAAGAGCTTAGAATTTCTACTTTGTTACATATTTTTCAACAGTAGACTTTTATCTATATTATCATTATACTAAATTCAAAATAATAAAGTACATTAGCATACCAAAAAATGGATTGGATGGTAAGATCAATCCATACACATTGACTTTCCTTTTAAATCAAACATTTTAATGCCTCTTTGCTTGTATCAAAAGTTGATAGCAGTCATCTTAATGCTTTCACATTTTATGCACATTGACCAATACTAAGATGACATAGGTGATTAGCTTACCTGAGGAATATGAGTAGCAATGTGCTATGAAAGTAGAAAAGGTGAACAAAAAGTGTATTTCTCATAAATAAATTACTTAGTTATGTATTATTTATGTTACACAAATTTAAACAATGTATAATACATGAGGAGAAATTTACTATATTTGGAGCAAAAATAACTGAATAGTCTCTCAGGACCTTTATTAATATTTCAATATCAGTATTATTCTGCTGTATAATTAATTTTTGGAAAATACTTTGCATATGTTTTCAGAAATCTAATGACTAAAGCTCAAAATTGTGAGAGTATGCATGAGTTTGATATCACTTGCTTTGGGATAAACTTAAGTCTGAAGCAAAGATGAGAGCAACTGCCAACATGAAAGACACTTTCAACAGTCTTCGAAAGGACCCCCTCTAGGAGTCTTTCTCCACAATTTATATCCTTCACCTCATGGTTCAATTCAAATGTATGAA
>PVKZ01006445.1:5105-35231 GCA_004027375.1 Macroglossus sobrinus | reverse complement strand
CTAAGACCACTCTCTTGAGACACCCAAACCCTGTAATGAATTGACAGATGAATTTAGAAAGGACTGAACTCTTCGCAACATTCTATCTTTATATCTGTAAGAAATGCGCCTTTCCCTTCATTCAATTTTTCTTTTATGCCTCTCGGCAGAGTTGCATTGCCTTCCTCCAGGTTATTCCCAGACAGTTCATCTTTTCTGTTGTCCATGTAAATGGGATCCGTCTTGCATTTGCTTTTTTAAACTTGACTATTGGTATCTAGGAAGCAAATGATGCTTGCCTATTAATTTTTGTAATAATTTATAAACATTTTCTTACTGTTAAAATGTTTTTTAGTTAATTCTGTTTCTAAGTATACCATCATATAATTGAGACGGGACATCACTCGTAAAATTCTCAGTCTTTTAGCAGGAAGTGGAATGGGACATCTCTTGCAGGGTTAATCTTTTTAGTGAACCTAGTTCAGTTTTCTTCTTTCCTTTCTTTGGGAAAAGGCCCTCTCCCTCAAACCCTGATCACTGCCCAGGGGACTGAGATCCCCTGGCTATTGATAAGGGTCATCAGCCCATTGTTCAGCAGAAATGGTGTTAAACCGGGCAGGGCCTTGGGGGGGGGGGGTAGGGGGACTTTAAGCCAAAGGCCTTTCTTTTTACTCTTATAAGAAACATAGTAACCAAGCCTGTTTCCCTTTCCTCACTCAATAGGCAAACCAATAATAGAAATTTCTACACGTATGCTTAAAATAACGAGTTCATATCTTCTCCTTGTCTAGGGACTGAGGTGGCACTTCAGCAGGAAACCCAAGACCCCTCCCTGACTGAGGCAGGAAGGGACGGGGACGAGGCCGTTCTCAGCAGGAAGCAGACAGGGAAGAAGAGACCTCCCGTCCCCCCAACATCCATACCAATAATAATGGGGTTCACAGCTCTTAGAAAAGAGGTAGGCAGGAAAGTTAGTTAGGGGGTTTCGGGTCTGCCTGCAAAGACACTGAGGCCATCCTATCCTAGGTGTCCGCCCTAATCCACTCACAATGAAGCCAGACAGAAGGCATTTTTAAACTCACAAAGAAACCAGTAGGCAGAGATGTAGGTACCAGTTTAAGCCCGTCACTCACACCAGTGCAATGAAGACCCCAACGACCTTCAACTCACATCTCTTTCTTTATCCCATCATTATAATATGATGCCTATGCCCTGAAGTTCATCAATATCATTATAGCAGACTGAATTCTGGGAACAAACATGCACGGAAGGCAAAATGATGACTCACTGAGTCCTGTCAATCTTAGCTGTCCATCAAGGAAGCCCCCTCCTCTAAGAAAAGTCACCGCCCACAGCAGAAAGGGATCAAAACCCAGAAGTCTCTGTGACCAGGCCTAAGTGGACTTTCCTTTCCACTATAACTTTTTTTTTTTTCTACTGTATTTCGGGGTCTTGCTCAGTTCTTTGTTCTAGACGTCAAGAACCCGGCAACGCTCCTGGAGAGGACCCCGCTCTCTGGGGACACGTGTGCCCTTTATTTGTATAAATTCCCTTATCGTTATTTTTGGTCTTGAGCTTGGAGTTATACATCTAAACAAAAAAAAAAAAAATAAGAGAGAAAGAGAGAAACAGAGTAATCTTAATAGAAGTTCGTCCTAGTGGATGTTTCAACAATGTTTCAACATTGTTTCAACATTGTTTCAACATTCAGCCTGGTCCTGCTCCACTAATCCACGCCTGTAGCAAAGACACTCCAGAAATTCGTCCCAACTGCTGGGTTCTCCTCACACTGCCTTTGTGGTGTGACACATAGCTCGGGCCTCTAGATAGATATTTTGTTGCGGTGCCTTTTGCCGTGGTGGTTAATAGATAAAACATGCTCCCTTCTTTGCAGCCCCTTGGTCATTCAGCTTCCTCCAACGACTTTTAAAATAAAACCCACTTTTTTCATCGGGGACGTAGTTTTCAGGGCCATTTGATGCGCTTAGGATGAAACTGTGTCGTGTGTGATTTGAGTCCAAGGTTTGCCCTTTCCTCCCTCCTTACGGAATCTTTCTCTTTCGGCTGAGGCACGACCTCGCGTTCTTTTTCTCTAAGGAAAAGCACACAGAAGATGATGTCGTTGAGTTCTTGCATGTTTGAGCGTGTTCTAAATCGGTATTCACATCCGACTTAACACTCTTGATAGATGCATAATTCTAAGTTCAAAATTATTTTCTCTCAATGTTTTGAAAACATTGCTTTGTTTTCTGGCATAGAGTGTTCCTGAAGAGAAGGCTAAGGTCTTTTCTATTTTTTTTTTATCCCTGATAGGGAACAAAGTTTTGTTTATTCTTAGTTTGCTTTTTTGTCTACAAAACACTTCGAGAGGCCTCTTGTCCCCATTTTTGGTACAGACGTGACTTTTTTCATTTATCCGACTTGGTACTTGGGTTCCTGCGGTATGAAAACTCCCTTCTTTAACTCTGATCATGTTTATTCCTCTAGCTTATTGATTATATGCTCCCTTCAAGTTTCTTTCTTTCTTAGAAACTTGCTATTCAAATGCAGTGCTCCTGGTTAATTCTCACTCTTGGCTCATTTCTCAAGCATCTTATTTTTTTCTCCTGCCAAACATAATGGACTTTTAAAAATGTTGACTCAACTTCCCTATTGATTTTTAGCTTAAATAGCATGTTTTTTACTTTTCTACGATCCTTCTGTATAAAATGTTAACATATTAAATCATGTTCTCCTATCATTTCTTCTTTAATACCTCTGATGAAAGAATTCCTTTAAAGATCTTTTCTGTTACCCGAATAATTTCTTTTACTTTTTGGGTTCAGGCGGTCTGTTTGTGTCTACTGGTTGTGTGTGTGTGCGCTCTGTACATAACCTAATTAGTAAATCCTCGCAAATTGTAAGTTTCCCTTTTTAAAATTTTTAGGTTAAAAAATTATTATCTGTGAATAATTTTTTTAATCTAATAAATGTTTTTATTTATTTTTATATCATATTGGTTGGACTTCCAGGGAAACTTTAAATATAGTATCAATATATGTTTATGTATTATAAAAATAATATACATATCATATTACATATTATGTGTTATAGAAGGCATATTTTTCTATTATTTAATCCTATTGCTATTAGTGATTAATTTTGCTATCTTTATCATGTGGAGTCAATATTTTTATACTTGTAGTTTGCTCAAAGCATTTTTTTATGTTGTTGAATGTAAAGAAATAACATAAAATTTCTTCAAATTATTTTTATACCTATTAATATTCTTTGCTTATCAAAGTGATAAATTATAATATTCACATATATCTTAATTTGGACCAGCCTCACATTCCTATAGAAAATTCACTTTCATTACATTACTTTAATATGTTGATTTAGATTATTAATATTTTATTAATACATTTCTATTCTTAAAAAATGAGTCTCTAGATATTTTTGAATATAATTTATCATGAGAATTACACTTGATTTATAAATTTAATTGGAAGTAATATATTGCTTTCCACAATACAGAAAAATTTAAGGAGCATAAACATTATTTGTTCTTTGTTGATTTTAGAGAAGTTAAAACTTTCTGGGCCCAGAGTTTTGGGGGAGGCCTTTAATAACATGTGCAATTTCTTCCTTTTTAATAAACTTATTACTTTTTGTATTTTGAAGCAAAGCATAGGCAATAGCTCATTTCATATAGCTGTTCCAATGTTCTTCATACGATTGTATAGTGTTATACTTGTAACCGTTACCTCTCTCCCATATCTGTGCCTTTTTATTTTTAGTTTCCTGAAATCTGCTTGATTATCTTTACACGAAGTTTGGCTATTACGATAATTTGCTCTAAAAGCTAGTTATTACATTTATTTACCTTTTAATTTTTTTCCAGTTTTCTAATATATTAATTTCAGATCTTTATAATTTATCATATTCTCTCCAAATTATGTGTGGGGACTGAGGGAGAAGAGGGGGTTATCCTCTGAAGAGTTTGTTTTCATTTTCCCAGTTCAATAATTAATGAGTGTGCGTCTAGAAACAGATTTTTCTGCCTCCTGTAAGTTTTCATTTATGTTTATTATTCCAACTGGCATTGATATCACTCACTGTAACTGGACATATTACTTTGTCTTTGATCCTAGAGTTACTTAGTGTACTGTTTTCATCTTTTTTTTTTTCAATTTCAAAGTTGGTACATATTTCATAAACAACTTAGAAGGACCATAATTCTTTTTAGTGAAGTACTTGAGTCTCATTTCTTGGTAATAGTTCATCTTCTCCTTTGCTAATATTAGGCTGACAGTTCTTAGAAACTACTACTGTTACGTTTAATAGTTGGTCCTAAAAATCATTTCTAATATTATAGAATCTATAAAATCAGATATCAAACTCACTATGTTAGTGCCTCAAGCAAGAAACGCAGGAGAACAACATTTAGGGAGCTTTGTCAGCTTCTGAATTTGAGGGCCTAGCTCTAAATATACACCGAAAAGATGACACCATTTATTGTTTTAAAACAAGAAAACAAACTCATTATTTCCCTCATTGAGAAAGTAAACCACAATTTAAACCGTTTTTTTTTTTTTCCAAATAATCGAACCGTTTGGGCCAGAATTAATAACGTGGTCCCCTAAGAATGAATGAATTCTGACAAGAATTCTGTCCTTTAGTCCTTCAGAATAATCAAAGGGGAAAAAAATAAAGCTCAGCAGAAGCTGAGGGAGAGGAATTTCTTCAACGCATCGCAAATACGGGCAAAGTCTATACCGTGTCAAGTGACTCTATCGATTTCTCTCCCGACCTTTCGGTAAGTGCAGGCTCATGTTCACTGGGGGCACTGGGGACCAGGAGTAGGATGTCGGTGACAGCTGCTATCAGCAAGCCGGTGGGCGTGTCAGAAGGTGTCCAATTTCCTGGGAGACTGCTGTCTTCTACGGAGAAGCTGCTGTCGCTTTGATATTCAATACGCCCGTGCAGAGGGGCCCATGTTTCCTGAAGCCTCACGCGGGAGAGGGGATACGTTTGTGGGATGCATCTGAGCCCACAGGACTTTGGCCGGAGAATGTGGCTGACCTTTGCCCTCATTAGACTGATCCCTGGGAAGCCAGACCCCGAACGCTTCCCTATGCATGCACTCCGAAAACCACGCGCGTGTCTTAGACTGGTTTCCAAAGCAGACGCAATAACCCTCCTTCTCACCTTTTGACGTCCGGCTGGTTTCCTACTTCCTGCCACTCCCATCTTGGCACCTGGTTCCCTAGGTCAGCATCACCCTCTGGACTCATGACTGCGTCTCCTCACACCTGGCCAAGGTCAGCTGTTGCTCTTGTTTGTCAAACGGTCCCTACCGTGCTCCTGAGCAGCTGCCACTTCCCCGTCCGGCAGCAGCCGGAGGCATGTCTACTTTCGTCAGAATCATGGGACAATTCCTATTTGAATGGGATCGGGGGGCCACGTGGTCTCACAGCCTCTCCCGGTCCAGGCAGACGCTCCACGTGCTCCTGACGGCAGCACGACTGCCAGGACCCCGAGGAGTCTTGTGCTATCACCATCATTTTCTATGCATCCACGTTTCGATGGGACCTAATTTTTTCTTCTGCAAGAAGCGTTTCTTCGAACATTTCTTTCAGGCCGGGCCTGCTGGCGATGCATTCCCTCCGCTTTCATTTGTCAGAAGAAGTCATCATTTCATCTTCGTTCTTGAAGGCTATTTTCACTGTCTCTAGGATTTTGTCTTCACAATTTTTTTTTCCCCTTTCTACACTTCTAGGATGGTGGTCCTTTATCTTCTGCCTCTGCCTTGTTTGTGATAAGATGTCTACATTTATTTTTATTTTCATTTCCCTGTACCAACTATGTCTTTCTCCCCCTCTGACTGTTTGTTGTTAATATTTTATCTTTAATGCCGATTTTCAGAAATTAAATTATGATCGCCTTCGGTGCATTATTCTGTGACTTTCCCTTCCTTGGGATATGTCAGGTTTCTCGAATAAATGAATATACCGTTTTCACAAATTTGAAAAAATCTCTTCTGTTTTCCCCAATATTTTTTCTTTCTACTTGACCCTTTTCTGAGACTCTCGTGAAAGATTTAGGGTTTGATGGTGTCTGCAGGTCGCTGCTGCTGTGTTCAATTTTTCAGTGTCTCTTTCCTCTCTCTGTGTGGGTTCGGTTCCCCTTACTCTGTTTTCAAATGGAGTCGTCGTTTCCTCTTCGATGTTTAATCTTTTTGTTCATCTCATCCAAGGAATATTTATTAGAAGGAGAGTGACGTCAGCAGACTTAAGACGTTCGCGGAGTCATTCTGGCTTCTGTGCTGAGAATACATTCTAGGACAAAAGCATATTAACATAGGTGTTGTGTTGTGGTTTTTTTTTTTTTTTTCATTTTCTTTCAGCTCCATGAGCCTGTGGCCCTGCCCTACTGAGGTTCCCAAGGAAGAATTATCCACGAGGATAGGACCCATGTCCCCTAGAGCCTGACAGATGAGGTCCGTTGGTCTGGATCTCAAGATAGTGAACTTCAACACCGTTTCATGGTGTGTCAGCTTCCCCGTCCAGCATGGGCAAAACTCAATGCCCTTCAACGTGGCCGGATTTATAATTTCTTTGCACTTAGGGTACCCCTGCCCATCACGGGTGAAGATCCCTTGGCTTGCCAGCAACTTCATATTACGATGAGGGATTTCTTGCAGTGGACAGTCATGTTTCAGCAAACCCAACGGCGGAAATGAAGATGAGCCCGAGGAGGTTCTGGGGTCAGGATCTGGAAAACTATACGGGTATGCGTACAATCCTCAAAAAAAAAAAAAAGGGCGTGGGATTGGATCAGTTTGGGTCGAATCGTCAGAATCTAATCACTTCCGTCCAATGGGACCGTCACGTAAGCAAGGACGGCCACAGGGCGCCCCTTGTGGAAAGAGGTGGGATTTTTTTTTTCCAGGAAAGGAAAGATGGTTTGAGAATCGCGGTTCCTGTACCGGATAGAGGATATATTCCACGCAGGGCAGAGACGACGTGCTTCCAGTCTAACCTGTTAATTTTTTCCGACTGTACCGCTTAGGGAAAGCCCAAAAGGTCAGCTGAATAATTCAGCGAGATGGAGGCTGCCCAGCGTAGTGGCCCCTAGCAGTGTACTGGCTGCTGAACACTTGAAATGAGACGAGTCCAAAAATGAGATGCACAATAAATACTAAATACGCATTGGAATGTGAAGACCAAGTACAAAAACAGAATGTAAAGTATCTCATTAATATATCTTTTTTAAAATTAATTATATGCCTAGGTATACTGCAGAAAACAAATTACTGAAATCAATTTTTACTTTCTTTGCTGTGGCTACAGGGAAATTGAGTGACGTGTGACATACTTAGCTCACGTGATATTTCTAATGGCCAGCACTGAGCAAGATTCCTAGCACAATGAATAAAATACGTGCAGATTACTGCGACAAATTACACACAGTGTGGCGAACACGGCCAGTGACCCTCCAAATGTCTTGGGCAACCCTTTATCCTATCTGTGAATTTATGGAGATAAATTCCTTCTGTGCTCTTGGCTTTTCTCTTCAGGTATATGACTGAGGACTCCTGCCACCCCCGCCCCCCGCCCCGCCTCAGCATGCCTGTGAGCTGCACCCCTCCAGGGCAGCTTACAACCGCTGGCTAACTGTGATAGGACTGAGAACACCCAGCTCCCACTTCATAGTTCCCCACAAGACAGGGCCGAGACTGGACTTTGCCTGAAATCACACCCAAGACTCACTTCTTCTTCCCCTTCCCTGCCTGGCTTCCCCTATTCCTACCCATTTATCCTGGGAGTACTATTTTTCTGAATCACCTTGAACCTGAACCGTTGTCTCAGGCTCTGCTTCTGGGGAGCCTGACCAAAGACACACGGTGATTTTCCTCGAGTGGCCGTGGGACAGATTTCAATAATAGGCTATGATGAGCCACATTCTCTCCCACGCTGCCAGGAGTATTGTGTGCAGAGACATGGCGTCTACAGAAACCGGTAACTGCAGGATCTGAATCGACATTTCTGTCCTCACAGTGGTCCGTGCAGATGACACTGAAGAATAGCATCTAATTGTGAAAGCCTTTTCATTAGCTACTGAGAGAAGTCATATTTTTTCCCAAAGAAGACGAGATTGATCTGAAAAAGTATCCTCTTATTGAAAAGTGTATCTGGATTTTCCTTCAAATGTCCTGGATAAACATGTGAGTCACACCACGGGACATCCTGGACTAATGAGAGATGTATCCTACGAACTATGTGTCTGATTAAGCATGCAACGCTTCCCGAATTCAACGCTGGCAGGTGCAAGGCAATGCAACAACCACCACCACAACAAATGAAGTCGAAACAATGTAATAAACCATGCTGAAACAGGCTAGAAATGGAAAGCACAGAAAAAAGAACAGAAGTTTGTAAAGAACCCGAGAGGCAAAACTATAGTAAATAATAAAAATCCATTTCTTTGCCCATGTTAAAAAAAAATACTATAATTTGAAGTAAAGACCAAATGTTTTATTTGCACTTAAGGCTGTTCTGTTGTCTTCGTTCCAGAGGTGAGCAATATATCCCTGTTTGGTGTAAATGTGTATTTTGCGTAAGAAAGATCTCTCTATCCTGTTCATACATCTCCTTTCTCCAGTGTTCTCACTGACTCATCCCCCACACTCCGCAATCATGGTTATAGCTAGGCATTATAGATGTTCATTAAAAAAAGTTGTTATACTGAGAGACCGATGAGACAAAAATATCAGCCAGGTCAGGAAATATTGGGAAAGTTGCTCCCGTTAATGAACAAAGGTGACACATCAAAAGTAAGGGAAGGATGGCTTAAAAAAAAAAATGCCCAAGGCACTGCAATGGAAACCAAAGATCTAGGCAAATATGGTTGCCCGAAAGAATCCTTTTTTTAAATAAATAAATAATAGCAAATATTTGCCTTCAGTTTATAGCAAATCAATGCCACCCTCTTGTAAGTAGAGTTGGTTGTATTAAAAAAAAAAAATGAGACCATATGAGACTCTCTGCCACTCCTCACCCCTGCGGTTAGCACACCACATCTAGTGAAGAAGTGTCTGTTTGTGGGTGACAGCCTGCTTCGGGGGGCAAGCACACGGACAGTTGGAAAAAATATATATATACCCAGTCAAAGAACTGGGAAGTTTTGTGAGGGGAAAAAATAAATTTTATTCATGAGGAAGTTAGTCCATGTCCTGGGGGGTGCTGGCATGGATTTTATTCATGATAGCAAGTTGGTCACTTTACTCAGACCAAGGAACATTTAAGATACGCAAAGTAGCTTTGCTCACATCCACCCACCACCAGGAATCATGTCGTCGGAATTACTTAAAACGGCGCTTTGCTCACGCGTTTCCCGTGACGGCAAAACAGCCTTTCATTGTTTTCGTACGTTCTAGACGCCAATCATTCTGCTGGTGACGTGATCTGTTTGAACCCGCACATCGTCCCTCTTAGCCTATACGGAGACAGAGCGAAGTCCCCTTAGCTGGACTTCTCACGTGGAGCTAGGGAAACGGGAAGGCGGGAAGGGTGTTTCCAACAGGCTTCCGTGATCAGCTCTCCCCCCACTGAGCCTAGCGACACCAGCGAGAAAACAAATCCTCTGCCTGTGACGTTCGGGAGAGAACAGCTCTGAAATATCAGGGTGCTTTTCTTTACCTTTCCCGACTCTGCCTTTGTAATGGACTTTATAATCACATCTCCGCTAATCCGAACACTTCTTAGGAGGTAATCATAATAACTCGCCTAGATCTAATGTTGCAGAGAAACATTTTATGGCCCTAGGATGCATTTTCATCTGAGTTATTAAAGTCCAATTACATCATGTTTCCTTCCCAGGAATGCCAAGTGCTTGAGGGACAGGACTGTAGTCACTCTCATTCGTCTCTCAGAAATAATTTATGCTGATAGAGCCTTGATCTTGCAGACGGAGCCCTCTGCTCCTCCCTGCCAAAGAGACGGAAAAAGGCACTTGCCTGCCTAAGATCTCGCAGTCGCACGAGGGAAAACCGGGAAGAAAATGAAAGTGCTCTTTTCCACGAGTGACTGCACGTAACCTTCCTTGGCGAGACGGCGAGGTTTATGTTTTATGCTTTGCGATGAACAGGAAGCTACCGTGTTGGATGATCGAGTACATTTCAAGAAAAACGAATAAAGCAAGGTTTTCTCAACAGAGCTCTGGGCTATGTCACAGGTGCCAGCCCTAAACCAAGAGGCCTGTTGACGATAATGATGAGAGAAGTAATAATCATAGCAGTTACTCTTCGTTAGTATCTATTATATGTTTGGGTAGTTTACAGGCATTTTTATGAGAGTGACAACAACTCCTGTGACATAAAGTTTCCTCTTCTCCTCAGGGACCTGATGCTTGGACGCTATAATGTTATAATGTGGAAGGCAAACAGCTGGAAGGGGGTGGCTCCCAGAATTCAGATCGAGTGTATCTATGTCCCAAGTTCAAAGCCTCTCAACTACCCCCTTCTGCTCTGAAATACTCGAACTGGAAACTCAGCAGATCTCTCTGGATTGGATTTGAACAAGTAACTCAACATCTCACTGAGTAAAATTCTTCACACGAAGACAACATCCTCCCCTCCCAATTCTACAGGTGGGGAGAAATCACACAATCCTTCTAGAGCCAGGGGCACGATCGCGTTGTCACCCGGCCCCACATCAAGAGTGTGCCCCTTGTCACAAGCTCACCCGCATGTGTCCTGATGACCCTGCCCACTTGTGTCTTCCCTCAGGACAAACCCTCAGGAAATCTGGTGGGAAATGGCCTCACCACGAAAAGAAAAATCTGCTTCTTCCTCTGCTGTCAACTGTGTTTTCAGCGCAGTTGAAAGAGTCGAGCCACCTCCACACGGCGGCGATCTGTGCTCTCACCGCGGAGAGAGCAGAATGCCAGCGGGCACAGGGCGGTGCGCTCCGTGCCCGTCACCGAGAATGCATCCGACGTCAAGGGCAAACCCACCGAGGAAGAGCCGAGAGGCTGTGCCGTCGGCTTAGCTTCATTAGGCCTCTCTGTCCTGCCCAACCTTTCCGATAACAGAGCATGCGTCTTTAAATCTGAAAGGTTTTTTTTTTTAATTATTAAATGATTATTTAATAAAACGAGGGTGAAATGAGCAAATAACTATTCAGAAGTAACATTTAATTTCCGAGCGTGTCCTGAGAAGACAGATCGTGAGCTGAAGCCGTGGTGATTTCTCGGAAACCCTAAACGAGCTCGGGATGGGGGAACGTACCCTCAGAGTCCCACGAAGTAGCTTCCAGTCGCCCTGGTCAAAAAATTAACAGCATGCGGGCCTGGGGTTCAAGGTTAACATTTCCGATTCTAAGGCAACACATGCAGCCAATTATCTCCCCGCGCAGCATCCTCCAGCCTCAAGGTGCAGAAGTGGAGAGAGATCGGAGACGCCCTCAGGGGCACCGGGCTCCGGCCCGGTGAGAAGGTATTTCAGCCGTGTTGCACGGATGGGTTTGGGCGTGTTTTTAATTTCAAGTTTCCCTTCTCATGTTGCCCTTAGCTCCCCATCTGGCCTGCTCTCCTGTTCCATGTGCTAAACATAAGTTTCCGCTGAGCACACCGGACGTGTTTAGGGTGGGACGGGGAAGTGGCTCCTCGCTGTTTGAACACCGGTATTGCGAGGGAGGCCATGGCGGGGACGGACGAGCCTGCCGCTCACCCAGCTTCTCGATCCGCGTCCTCCCCCCGTGCATCATCACTACGTAAGTCCTTCCCACCAGACGACGCTAAACCATTTTCCCCGAGGTAAGCCACTCTGCCTTATTCACGGTGAAATGAGAAAAATCCAGAAATCAGCTTTAGCTTACTATGTGGTTATCGTTTTTGTTTTGTTTTGTTTTGTTTTTCTGTCATACAAATATGCACAACTATGTGTACACACACACAGGCACAGTAAGAAACTAACACCAAAGGTCACCTTGACTCCAGGCAGCATTCCTGAGCCCGTTCTTCCCGGCATTTATATTTCTAAATAGAGCTATCTCTATTAGAAAGTACAGATAGCAGCCTCCACTGGGTCTTTCTTTCATAAACCTCGACAGAAGACAATTAAATTGGCTATTGTTTTTTTTTCTATTATTTTTTTATAAGTTTCCTGGTGAGATAGCTCTAAGGAAAGTAAATGGGAAACGTCCCAGCTTGTTCTCATCTTGAAAACTAGGATGACTCTTTCATAGATTTTCTGCAAAGTAATTAAAGTCCAATTAATTGGGGAAAAATAGACACAATGCGTAGTCTGAATATTATATCTCCATCCGAAGCAACTTTTATTAGCTTAAATGAGCGGTTTAAGCCAATGCTGCAAGTTTAAATTCTGAGCTGCTAAGCAAATACCTCAGGAAATACCCTGTTGCATTTTGTCAGCTACAGAATATTCTCAGGAGAAGAGGCATCTCACCGCTTTGGGCGCCCCCATGTTACTGCACTCAGTGTGAGCAGAGTATAGCTATGCACCCAAAATTATGCTGTACATATAATCATTTTAAATGCACACAAAATTATGTTGTACATATAATCATTTTAAATGGACAGGAGACATTGACCGCTGATAGGAATCCAAGGAGAATCTCTCTCTGACATTAAAAAAAATAAATAAAAGATTAGCAAGTGCTTTATCCATTCTCTGACCTAGAGGCTCACATCTGAAACATGTGTACATTCAGTCAGCTGCTGGTACACAAAGCTCCCCCTTCCCTCCCGTGTATGTTCTATTGGTAAATGATGCTAGCTGCAGGTACGATGTCACATTCTCCGTGGACTCTCTCAGCACAGGTTTCTTTTGAATTCCCGGTCTAACAGAGACGGTATGGGGCTGAGCCTGGGCTCCTCGCATCCACTCGGGGACTCAGGCTCTTAGCATGTGATGGCTCTTCTCCCATACACAGCTCGGGGTTTCCCGGGCATCATCCAGCTGGCAGCTGGGAGGGAGGGGGGGGAGGGAGAGCTTGGGGAAAGCATGTTTATGTGTACCTCCTGTCACCTAACTGCAAACAACGAATACTCCCTCTCACCGTCTATCGGCAAGAACTGCTCCCCTAGTCTCCATGTGCACATAATAGGAGGAGGAGGTGGGTTGGGCAGGCGTCTAGCCGGCCTCTGCAACATTTTTTAGCTTTGCTTGTGTTTGACCTGTTCTTTCTCTCTCCCTAGCTTTCCTTCTTCTTCCACCGAAGAAATCTATCACTGGAAGATGATAATCCAACTCTTGTTGGTATGGCTTCCATTCTCTCCCCTTACGGAGGCCACACCCTCTCAGATTCCGCCCAGGGACCACCACGTGGCAGGCAGGACACAAGGAAGTTACTGTCGGCATTGGGCCCTTTAACATAGAAGCAAACATCAGAATCCGAGTTTAGGATGACGAATCCGAGGCCCGGGAACGGACTAAGCACACACGGGAAGTCATGTGTGGGGTGAACAGTCTTATTTGCTCCTGGGATGAATTAATTTCCTTCCGCATCGCACCAAACTGGTTCTTTCACCAGCAAACATTTTTTTTTAAATGCCCACTTATTTTCTTAATTCCTTTCCAACGGCTCACCTAGTTACTTCCAGACAAGACCCCTCACCCTCGCTGCATCCCCGTCACGCCTACATTATGAACAAGAATTGTTCACAGTGCTAACCATGTATGTGGATCAGGAAAATGTTGTTTTGTGAAAACTCAAAAGCAGTGGTAAGCTCGTGGTTATCCATCTTTAGAGCTCTCACAAAGCCCAGAAGCCCCACACATTTTCCAGGAAAACTGATTTTCCTGAGGAAACAATTTAGCGATTTATTTGTCTCCCTTACGGAGTTCATTTTGCTGTCGCTGTCTAGTACGTGGCATTTCTAGAGGCTGGTGTTCTGCTGTTTTCATTATCAATGTGTAGCATTTCAGCCTGCTTTACTGTTACCCATATTTCTAGCTGGCCTAAGAACCTGGTAGCAAAGTCAAACATTGCTTTCCTGGAAAAAAAAAACCTGCTACATATTTCAAAGGACTACCGAAGTCATTTCTTGCAGTGGCTTAATTTTTTTTAAAAATGGGCATGATCTCTATGGTTCTGTTTTGAATGCTTCTTGTACGTTTATTGGTCACCTGATTCTTACCCAATACTAGAGAGTTAACACTAACCTTCTCCTTCTCCTAGAGTATTATTTATGTAGATCACAGCTTAGTTTTCCCTTGCGCTGTCTAGCTGCCTCTTGAACGTTGGGGCCACCACCGCCCATTCCACCGAAAACTCGGTCCCGTGTCCCATTCCTGACACACGGAACCAGGATCGTGCCCGACGCTCTCCTCTCTCCTGTCCCCTCTGGGTCTAGCCTGCGTTTTTTGAACGCCGGCTCTGCGTGATCTCGAGCGAGTCGAGATCACTTCCCTGAACTCTCTTCCCTGTGTCTTTCTCAGCAGATCATGACTGGGTGCCAGCTGGACCGGTGAGGACCAGATGGGGCTGCACACGCCGGGCGCCTCTCCTCCCCTGCCTAGCACGGACTCGGCACGCCACTCACGTGACCCTCCTGTGTGACCCACGTCTATCCAACAGATTGTGACCACCACTTATCATGGTGGCTTCAAACACACACATCTCTCACCTCGCAGTCTCTGTGGTTCAGAGTCTGGGCGCAACTTAACCGGGTCTTCACTTTGGGGTCTTCAAGAAGCCACAGTGAAGGCAGTGCTCAGGTGTGAAGCCCAAGTGAAGACCCAGTGGGAGAAACCCCCACTTCTGAGCTGATGTGGCTCTTGGCAGCTCTCAGGGCTTCTGAGATGCGTGTCAGACATGCAAAGCCCTCAGCTCCTTCCCTCCTCACAACTGCAATTTGCCAGATTTGCCCAAGGTAGCCCGGGGCACAGTCAACCGAAAGACTCTGCAGGCAACAGAGAACGTACAGTCCCTTCTTAAAGTGAGTGCTGAGGTGACAGCCCATCACCTTTGTTGCGTTCTGTATAAAGCAAGCCACCGGGCCTGCCCAGTCTCAAGGAGCAGAACCATCAGGAGGTGGCGGTCATCGGGGGCCACCCCAGACGCCCACTGACAGATTTCTTAATCACAGTCGCCTCTAAATTACAGTACGATGTCTATACTGAGTGTCCAATGATGATATTGTGGCCGATACACTGGGTATTTAGCATCTAGGTATGAAATGTGTTCCCCTGTCATTGAAAGACTCACAGTCCGGGGGTTTATGTTTGTTTTTTTTTTTCTATGAAGCCTCTTTTTAAAAAGGAGCAGAGAAAGTAAGAATGTGGTCTCCGCAGACAGGCTGACTGGCTCTCGCTGCGTGTCATGTCATACTCAGGGACTGCAAACCCAAGAGAAAAGGAAAACGTAGCAAGTCAATCATTCGTAAAAATCATAGACTCCAGGCGTGGAGGAGACAATCAACCGATCCATCCATCGCTATCGTGGGCTTTGTTTTCAAAGCCTTTTGCCGTTTGCCAAAGTCCAGCGTCTGAAGAAGGAGAAAAGCTACGACCGATGAAAAGGAGCTGAATATACCGAAGCTGAGAATTAATTTATCCTTCCGTTATTTTTCTATATAAACAAATGTGGAGGCGGGCTCCTTAGGGGCAGGGGAAATTGAAGGAGAGGATACTTCAGGGAGAGAGATGGAAAAAAAAAACCTATAAAACTGTAAAAATGCAGGGAAGGTAGAGTCCCACCAGGAGGCCGCTGGGACACGGTGGCTCTAATTAGGGAAGCTGGCCACGCCTTTGGTTCTCTCCGAGATACAAGGTATGGAAATGAGAGACAGCCAGCCATGCACAGTGAGGCTGTGGGGTGCCATGGGACCAGAAGATATGATTAGACCACGTACGAATCATCTAAGTTCAGAAGAAGGCCAGCAGGTGAGGGACCAAGTTCATTCAAGATGCATCATTGAACAAATACAGATTAAAAACAGCAAGCAAGAAAAAAAAATTGGCTATGGAACTCTATTTTTCTTCCTGTCTTATTTTCATTTTCAACTCTGGCTGTATCGAGAGATGATAAATCAGGATTTTTGAAAACCAAGTGTAATAACGCATATTTTCCGCACTTGACTTTCGTAAGTAATGGTGAAGGCTAAATGTACGTTGAAGTATTAAGAGGGAATAAAAAGAAATATTTGTTTTCTTTTTATAGTGTTGATCTCGATGGTTCCTCATTCTAATTTACATAAAATTCAAAAAGTGAGAATAATATCATTAGTGCTGGATGGTAAATGAGTCTTAACTGTCAACATCATGCATTAGGCTTTCAAGTAAAAGACTGCAGGCTGATGCAATGTATTTTTTTTTTTTACCCATTCCGAAACCTAATGAAATGATGGCAAATATTTACTAATAGAAGAAACCAAAAGCACAAATTCTACTTCGAGGTATATGCCTAACAGAACTGCATATTGTTCTCAGAAAGACACATCATAGCAAGTTTAAAGTAGCCCTATTCATAATAATAATCCCAAACTGGACACCATCCAAATATCCTCCACAGTGAAAGTGTAGATCAATGGGGTAATAGCTGCCTACTGATATTATAGACAACAATGAGAATAAAGTACGCATGCTCGCAACAACAGGGTTAAACCTCCAAACGCAAGGCTGAACGACAAATATCAGACGCACAACGACTGCAGGAAACCATTGATACAGAAAGCACAGAATCAGGCACAACTGATACGGTGTTAGAGGTCAGGGTGTTAAATGTCATCGGGAGCAGGGAAGTTGGAGACAGGACATCTAATAAGTATAAACGTCTCGATCTGGGAACTGGTGATACAAGTACAAGCTTTCTAAAAATGAATCAAGTTATGTCTTCCATAAGTGAGCTTTCCGGTATGTAGCTTCAATAAAAAAATTATGGAAATATGAAGAAATGAATGGAAGAATAAATAAATAATTAAGGGATGGAGAGCCAGGAGGGGTGCCATCCGCCCACAGGCTCGTTAAAAGCTGTGACACTAATGGCAAGAGCTTGAAAGAGGGTGAAATGCAATGAAGCAGAGAAACTGTGAACACAAGTTTGTGAAGAACAGCTTCTGTGAAAAGGTTATTATTTTTTTTTCCTATTAGATTTCAGAATCATCTCAAGATGATGAGCTGTGGTATCATACTATCAGAACCCGGGGGCTGGAGAAAATGCTACCAGGACTAGCGATGCAGACCCCCGTTTATAAACACCTAGAAATACTTAAGAATCCCCACATGCGTGAGGCGACCCACCGCTGTGAGAGAAAGCACTGAACCAAACACACAAAATTCAGACCCTGCAGGAAAACTAGTTACATTTGAAAAAGGAAAACTTACTGTAGCAAAGTACTATTAACATACTCAAGGACTTTATCGTCAACAAGCTGTCTCTGAGGTCAGGGGAATTTTCTTCTATTATGTCTTTACATATTCTCTCTCTCTCTCTCTCTCTCTTTTTTTCTTCTTTCCTTGTGGAAATTACACACAGAACTCTTTGAAGTTTTAAACACGTTTCTGTGTCTCCTATAATGCTTCCACCTCAGCAGTTTCATCGAAACGAGACTGAATCTGTTTGTTTGCGAGTCCTGGGCTGATCGACTTTACCAGCCAGGCGACTTGCCACACACCTCAGATAAAAAATATCTATATTTTTAAAGTAAAATATAATGTCTTACAGAACTGTGGTATAGACTAAAGGAAATAGTGGGACAAATTTTCATCATAGTGCCTGGCCAGATGACACAAATAAAACTACCTTACCACCCAAAGTAGTTAGCTTTGTGCTAGTAATAGTCACATAAGAATGTTATAAAATCGAGCTCCTTCTTCACCAGTTTCAATAAAGGAATCCCCTTGGGTCTTTCTCAAGAATGAAGATGTCTATCCTGTGTGACACATCCCACAGTCATACACAGCCAACGCCTCTCGCGTTCCCCAGTGGAGTCTCAAGCATCTTGAAAAGCACTCCTCACTGAGTCCCCATTGGTCAAGAAACCTCCCTGCTCTTGCTCCTGGTGACCTTGGACACTTTCCTCGTGCTATCTTTAGAGGGACACTTATAAAGTAATCAATAAAGCACGGTATTAGCAAAAGTATAGACATACAGATCAATGGAACAAAATAGGGAGTCCCAGAAGCAGATCCAAACATGCCAACATTTTTGTGAAATGTACCTAGGTAACAGAAGAAATGAAATTTTTGGTTTCTAGAGAGAATGGTGATAGAATATTTGATGTCCATACGCTGGTAGGCGTATAAAAGGATGCAGCTATTCGACAGGCTGTAGGCAGTCTCTGAGTTCAACAGAACCAACCATATGAACCAGCCATTTCATTCCTACAGATTCACCCAGGAGAAATGAAAACAGACGCCCAAAGTCCTTCTTATGGATCTGCTCATAAGAAAAACCGCATGCCACCCCAATGCCCACCAACAAGAGAATTAACATGGCACAGCACCCCTGTGCAGTAGAACACTACTTCACAATCAAAAAGTACGAACTACTAAAACATGGAACTGCTGGATGAATCATTACTATGAGTGGAAGAAGTCGGATATAAAATCTGCATGTTTCCCCTTATATAAAATATAGAAAATTCAAAATATTGATGGAAGACAGAGCGGTGATGCTTGTTATCAGCTAGGAGGGGAGCCGGGGACGAATTGCGAGGGGGGAAGTGTCTTGTTTATTTATTGTCGTGGTGGTTTAACAAGGGGATTTATCTGTCAAAACTCATCACGTGTGCTTTCTCAATGGCTGCCGTGGCTTGTATGTAAACCACACTTCAATAAATTTGACTACAATGACATCATTAAGAAAATGCGTGCCACTGATGGGTAAAATGATTTCTAATATGTGAGTATCTAGAATATACTAAATAAGGACACTTTTAATGACTTAACTGGAAAACAAAATGTTTTCATGTCGCACAGAAGATACATATGAATGGGCAACAAGCACAAGAAAATGTGCTCCAACAGCCTTAGTCCTCAAGGGATGAAAATTAAAATTATAACAGCTAAAATTAAAAAAAAAAGTAAACTACACTAAAGCTATGTAGTGGATACGGAATAAGTGAAATGTTCATGCATTTCCCGTGCGAATATAACATCGTACATTTTTGAAATGTAAACACAATTACATGTGACAGATTTTATGCACAACCCAACACTTTTTCCTTCTGCTACACGTCCAAGGTAAACAAAAACATTTGCCCACACAGAGCGTTCTTTATTAATAATAGCTAAAAAGGAACAACTACCCATCGACAGGAGAGTGAGGATGCAAATGGTGATATACATTGAAAGGCTACTTGAAACAAAAAAGAAACGGCCTATTGACATGTGAGACAAGATGGATAAATCCCCCAAAACTCCATGTTATGTAAAAGAAGTCGGAGGCACCAAGAAGATACGTGTAACATAAGATTATTTATAGGAAATTTGAGGACACTCACGACTGATGTATAGTGCCAGTTCATATTGGATTTGTGGGGATCGGGGTTAAGAGAAGGGCTACTGATGGCAGGCGAGCACACAGGAACATCTTGGGAGTAATGAATATACTCTGTATCTTGATCATGGGCACAGGAACTTGTCAAAGGATATCAAACCACACTTAAAAGACTCGTATTTTATTGGATGTAATTATATCTCAATAAAGTTGAGTTTGAAGAATTCAAAAGTGTGGTTAACCCAGGGAAGAGTAAAGGGCATCTGAGGGCTTCAAAGGCATTGGTGATATTTTTATTACTAGGTGCTACATGTGAGTTGAAAATGAGGGGTTTTGATGCATTATATTTTAAGCCTTTCTATGTACATCATGCCTATCCTTTGTATGGATGAAATATTTCATAAATAAAAAATAGATTAGCCATGGTCTGGGAGATGATAATGGCCATGCATATAACTGACAAATATCAAAATACTGACTACATTAAAAATTTCTGCAAATCAATAAGAAAAGATAAACAACCTAATAAAAACTGGGCGAGATGTAGGAGTAGTAATTCACAGAGTAGGAAATATGAAAGTCAATAGACATATAATAATAAGCTCCACTCAATAATAATTATGGAAATGCAAATTAAAACATTAAGACACCAATTATTACAACCATAACATCACTAATAAATCAGTGTGATAATAAAAAATTCTGATGATGAATTGGTGGAACCACCTTGAAAAGCGAATTCCAAGTCATACTCGGATGCAGAACAACGTTCTCACAGGTACTCAAGGACAGGTATAAATGTTCTTATAAGCAATGTTTGTAATGGCCAAAAAAAAAAAAATCATGAAGGAAGGAAACAAGCTAAATGTTAATCAACTTTATTCATATCACGGAATACTCCAAAACTCTAAATCGAATATCAATATGGGTGAATATCCAAACAATATTGGGTGAAAATAGTGTCCTATCCTTATGAAATCTGAAACAGGTGTATTTTAAAGTTTAAAACCCTCCTACCTGTTGTTTAGGATTATGTAACTACATAAGTATAAAGAAGTTTCTAGTGATAATAAACCCTTTATGAGGACAGATTTCCTAGCTGGGGAGGGAATTAAGAGGACTATGATCAGCATGAGGTACGCAGGGACCTTCAACCTTTGGTCATAATTCTCTTTTTCTTTTTTTTTTGTTTCTTTTTTTTTTTGATAAGTATTTAAGTTGAGTATCCATTCCAGGACTATTCATTACGAAGGGGACAGAAGACGGGGGGCCAGCTGTTCTGGGAGGTACAATGCGCATAAATGTGGTGCCTCTCCTGGTGTCCCTCAGCCTGCACGGCTGGACAGGACGAGTGGTTTGGAACGGCGATGGACCCTATTCTGTCCCAAGACAACTTCAGTTTCCCTGGGCCCAGAAGCTGGCCTTCACAGGAAGCAGGTATCGTACATGGGGATTCAAATAACAAAACAAAACAAAACAAAACAAACTGATAAATCAAGTTAGGCCAATCATTTCAAATTCGCAAAAGTGCAATTATACTGAAAGGTTCGAAGGCATCCTGCATTCACGTGCCCAGTAACTCAGAATAAAAATCCATGACGAAGGTTTATGCCATAATTACGTGAGGAACACTTATAAGGCATAGAAGACCCATACTGAGAAGACGCGTAGACGAAAACAATAAAAATAGTCATAAGATAGACACAAGGAACTGAGAAACAGATACGAACTCTTAAAAACACTGAATGAATTGCAAATGAAGCAAAAGTCAGCTTTTCTGTCCATTAAACAGGCAAATGTTAAGAACATATTTTTGCACAGAGTACCACTCTCTAATGCAACTCACTGATAAATTCTTGAAAGCACGTTGCTAAAATTTAGTAATAGTTTAGAAATAGTCATGTGTCCTGGTCAAGTATTGTGGAATATACACCCTAAAAAGAGTGTAAGAGGTGTGAACAAAGGTTTATTCGCTTTTGAGTTTAACGCACATGCCATATGCTTTCAAAAAGCATGGATATTTTTTAAGGAAAATGTTCGGGAGAAATACAAAAGAGAGGTGAAATGATGATAAAGGGAATCCCAAAAGGGCTCCATCTTTGTAGTTTAATATTTAAAAAGAAATGGAGAACATATATTTATGAAGGAGTTTTCGAAGTATTGTGTTTAATATTTAAGAATTATTAAAGCTTAAACGTTCATCAGAAAAATAAATTACGTGAGTGTAGTCATTGTGTTTTTTCCCTGTTTTTGAAGTCGTGTATTATACGACTTTGCATTTAATAATAAGTCGTGTATTATACGGCTTTGCATTTAAAAATACTATTCATGGCAAAGGGGATGTGGACTAAGATTGTGTACGTTTCAAGCGTACAATTCGATGGAAGCTCAGTGCGAGACGCTGCATCCAGGGCTGTGTCGATGCGTGTTACACGTGAGTTACACGTGGGAGATCCACGTCTCTGTCTATGAAACACATACAAAGGAGGCCCGTCCCTGGACAAATCACTCTAACGGCTCCGCGTCATTCCACAGCGTGGACGTCTGTGACTTCCCAGGGGACATCGACGTTGCTTTTCCGACATTATTGTCAGAGGACCAGACCTCAGGGCGGGGAAGCTGCCTCAGCTGGATTTTCTGGGTCACTTCTCCCTTCACTATTTTCGCAGCTGCTTTTTCGGGTTAACTGACTTTGAATTCATAGGCACGGCGACCAATCCAGCTTTCGAAAATGCTCCCCGCAGGTGCAAAAATGTCCCCTTTCAAATAGCCCATTTTAAATACAGTTTAAAATCACAATCACACAGAAGCAAGCGAGCCGCACGAAAGCCCTGACTCCTGACCGTCTCCTATAAAGAGGTGTTTACGTTCTTGAGCCAACCGATCTCCCCAAGGACACTGGCTAACATACCGCTTCCGGCTGAAGACTAGGACCTTATTACCGAGCGGAGCTGCTTTAGGAAGATGGCAAATTCAACATGTAGGGGAAGGACAGTTAGAGGAAAGCTTTCTTCCTCTGAAGAAATCTCTACTGGGACTTTGATCCTAACCATTTTTTTTTTAAAGCTATATTTGAAAATGTAGGCTTTCGGGTAGAACAGAGGGAAAGAAAGTGAGAAATCATTCTTAACTGTGTTTTAATAGATACCTGTGAAAATCCCTTCTCGGCCATCTCTGTTGGCTGGGGATGAGAGAAGGGGAAGAAGGGTGTGGGGTGGGGGTGGGGGTGGGGAGCCCTTCACTCTAGATGGTTCCATGCCCTTCCACGAAGTGTCACTGTGCTGCTTTTAGTCACGGGCTCATGTACCTGTGTGTTTATGAATAATAATAAATGCACAATCACTTCTAAATTGCCTCATATATTCAATGCCGTCAGATGACTTGGTAATCTGAGGCTATTTGGGAAAAATATGTGTTCTTTATATTGTGAATATTCATGGTATTTTATTCGAAGTAATCTGCATCCGTAGTCCTGTTTGCATTTTGAACATCGCATTTTCCATATTGCCAAAACGATTTTTTTTTTCTGGAATCGAATATATGATTTTCTGAAATCAAATATATGGAAAAATTGTTCTATGTTAGAGATGGCATATCAAAGAAGACTGAAAATTGGTTGATAAAAAGTATGAGAAAATTTTATCTTGCAACTTACAGTGACGAAACATCAAAACACACACATCATAAATATCTGAAGAAAACAATAAGTGATGTAACGTTCATTACATTAAAATGCATGGCATTGTATAGAAAACCAATAAGTCAAAGTGGAAAGGAATTGACCAATTGAGAAAACATAATATATTGCAAATGTAGTATTTAACGTACAAATTTAATACTATTTGCAGTCAGGGATGCAAATTAAAATACAAATTCTGCTTATCAACTCGGAAGAAATTAAAAGGAGACTAGAAATAATATTGCTGAGATGAGTGTGACTGCATATTCTCACATCTCATTGGGGATCATTTTCCTTTTAGAGTACCTTGGCATTGCACATCAAAATCTTAAACTAAATAATTCTATATTTAGAAATTTATTCTAAGAAAAATGCATGGAAAATTTAAAAAAAATCTTATTCACCACTGTTTATAATGAAATATTTCAAATAATCTAAGTGCCAATGATAAGCTACTGGTTTAATAAATTGAGATACTTGATTAAAAAATCATAATACTGCTTAGGTATTAAAAATGATTTTGGTGAAGAATGCATAATGACTTTCAAAATTTCTTGTGGTTTTGCTAAGTTATAAAAACAGGCTTATGAACAATGTATGTCAAATAATCCAAAATTATATATATATTACTGGAAGGGATTATGACTTAAATAATGTGCTTTATTAATATATTAATAAATGATAGGCAAAATGAATAAAATGATAAATTATTAATCCTATGGGACAGAAAATATTTTATCCTATTTATAATTTTATAGTTTTGAAATTGTCTACACTGACAGGTAATAAAATAAATTTTAAAAATCTGAAGTATGCGATGCTTATTCTCATCGACTCAGCTATTCATTAATGCATTTAGCGATTATTACCTAACAGGTGCAGACCTTTAATTTGGTACCAAAGTTACCGAGTCAAACTGCCTCTGCCATGCAGGCTCACGAGTAGTCAGGCCAAAGAACCATGTGGAATGTTCCGTGATTTCAAAACACTGGCTATGCAGGAAAAGCACGGATGGGTGCTCCTGAGAAGGTATAATGGGGATCCGATTCACTCTGAACACACAGAGGATGTCTGACTAAGCATCGCGTGGGGCAACTAAGCAAAGAGGAGAAGAAAGGGCGTCTCACAGAGATGGGGGGCATCATTGCGACAGCCCTTTGGGGCTGGAGAGAGCCTGGTGCATGAGAACAATTGCAGAGACATCACAGCTGAAGTTGAACCAGGGACAGCAATGGGGATGTTTGGATTGGGAGCCTTACGTTACACAACAAGAGAGACCGAGCTTGTATCTTGCGAGCACTGGGAAGCCATGGGGGATTTTTCATCTTACTGCTTCTATCAAAGGCTCTTTGGGAGGAAGGCAGGAAAGTGTGTACTTAGTTCTGCCTCGAGAGCCTCAGAGCTGAGGACAAATACACACGTGGAGTCCTCCAAGAACCACTTCTGCTAGAGACGTCTTATTCCCTGCCCCAGCAACAGGAAAGAGCCCGGTTTGCGCATCAAGAGTCTTTATAAAGTTTCAGATCCTCCCTCAGATAATACAAAACGATCACCCAGAAGTATGATTCTGTCTTCAACTAGCTAGATTGTCCCACCTTAGCGACATGCGGTAACTTCCACCCCTATCTCCAACTAACTTGCTCGAGATTCTGGCTCTGATGTGGCCCAGAATAAAAATGCAAAACAATGGTACTTATAATTCTGTTATTGCCCATGTCTTCTCGGTTCTGACATCATCATCATCATCATCATCACCATCATCATCATTTTGCAGAAAAGTGATCTATAACTGTTCACGGCAAAGGTTTAATCTTTATTCCCCAAAAGGTTGACTGTTGGTTTCCTGCCCGTTCTAGCAAACCAAGCTGCAACATCTCTGAGGAAAATTTGAAACCCTTGTTCCTAACCATCATGCACTCCAGCCTAGCTCAAGAAAACAAAACAGTTGGTCTCCTGGTCTTCTTTTTTGGGGGATTATGTTAGGGTAACCTTTGGTTTTCCAGAATTCATGTTTTTTTCAACAGAAAAGTCACATCAAGACCTTATAATTAATGTGATAAAATAGTTTACCCTCCATTCCCAAAAGTCTTAAAAAATGTGTCCTAATCACCATTATAGCTTCCCTAGATTTATAAACACTTGCCTGTCCTTCAGCTCCAGCAGGGGTTAGCCACTCTGTGCCATGGTGCTACTTATTCCCGGCATACTTCAATAGTGTGCTTCGTGTCCACCTGCTGCTTTATCTCCGTGCGAAACACCTTAGTTTATATCCTCAGCATCTCCCACTACGGTTCCCGACACTGTCTCTTCTCTATGTTTCCAACACCATCTTATTATAATATTTCAATACTGAGTCTTCCCAATTGTTTCAATACACACACGCACACACGCCACACCTGCATGCAGTAAGTTTCCTGGCTCAGATATTCCATTAGCTTGATTGCTTACAAAGCTGGATTTCTTACATTGTGCCAACGCTTTACCCACGAATGACTCAGAACTCTTTCTTCGAGATCTTGTATCCCTGGCTTTCTAGGTACGAACTGTGAGCCCAGCCCAGCCCTGTGTGAGGTAGTGCTGGGAAGAATCGGACAGCCGTCCACTGGGAAGCCATCACCTTCACTTGGTTGATGATAATGATTATTTCTGGGTCCGACCCAACGCGAACCCAATTGCTGCCCTACGGAAATAGATCATTCGTCCTTACAAATACCGTGGGATTACCTACGGTTTATAGATCTGAGGAGGTAAGTAACGTCAGGAAAGAAAAAAAAAACCGTGAAATTTAGAGTGATGACAACGACTTGAGTGGATGAGAGATGTAGAAGCAGCACCGAAATAGAGAAAAGACCGACAAGGAAAATCAGCCGAGTTCTGTGCCTTCCTCTGTTTAACGACTAAGGAAGAACTGAGGCAGAATACGAGGAAAGCCAGATAAAATGGGACCCTGTGTCTTCAACGTTGTTTTACTTATTTTTGTCTTCCATTTAATACAGAAAGGTTAAAAAAGCAGGAGGCCTCCTATTGGATTATTTAATTTTTTTTTCATATATTATCCACTGTGTATTTCCTCAAACCTTTAAAAGGATCCTTCTGTCTATGAAAGCAGAATTAATTCCATTCCTGCTGAATGAGACAGATGAAGGGGGCAGTGAAGACTCCGTGCGGCTCTGTGAACATCTCAGCCGTGATCCACTGCTCAAGCTAAATCGGCTGTGGGAATAGAGAAGCGAGCAGAGGCCCAGATAAGAACGATACGCATCCTTAGTTGGCTTTGGGAAGACGAAGATAAAGCCGGGCGAAGGGACCCGACAGCAAACGAGAACAGAGATGAATGTGCTGAGGTGAGAAAAAAGAAGGTAAGAGTGAGGAGGGGGAGGAGAGAGAGGAAGGAAGAAAAATAGTGTTGACGTATCAGGTGTCTGGGATACGGAGCTTAAATTCTATTTTTCTCTCTGCTGGAAAGGCGCAGAACCGCAGGCGGCGTTGGACGCAGAGGCGGCAAGGGTCTCGTGAGCAAAGCTCTTCCAAGCGAGAGAGAAGAAACGCCCAGTAGGGCCGCACGGAGGGATGCGAAGGCCGGCCCTCGGTGCTGCCTGGCCCACGTCTCTTTCTGAGCATCCCAAAGGAATCGAGACTCTTCCGTTTATATTTGTAAACCAGGCGACCAGGACAGCCACCCAGGCGGGATATGCCGCCGGCACTGGAATGCCATCTCCTGCAGCCACATTTCTACCCGGACCCGCTCTTGAAGACCCTCACGCGACCATCGCCTTGCGTTCGGTGGCTTCTGCCCGCTGCGTGACAGAGATGAGATGCCATCCTTAGCCTGACACAGGACACAAAGTCTCCTTATGGAGCCGTGCTGGAGCCCTGTGAACCGAGATGCGTGTCCCGGTCGGAGACGGCGGTCCTGCCCTGCCGGGCGCTGTGGTCACCGTGATTTCTGAGAGGGGTGGGGGCTGGGCAGCCAGCTCAGCCCTGGCTGTGTGTGTGTGTGAGGGGGAGGCGCAGTGTCTCTGCCACCACTGTGATGTTGACAGGGACAATTTCCGCCACCCGCCAGCTTGCCTCCAGGCTGAGGACCCGTCCGTCCTGTCCCCTCTGGCTCCTCCCGAGCCCCGCCTCCCCGCCCCGAGCAGCCAGGTAGTCTGCCAGCACAGCCAGTGGATTCACGCGGACAATTAATTTTCAAGTCCCACGTAAAACCACATTCTCCCCCGAGGGGCCTCACGGCGCCCACATGATTGTCTCCGGTGACTTACTTGTGAAACACCGACTGACCTTCGCATCGATCACGGCTGTCACACGAGACACGGGTGTGTGTGGGGGGGAACCGAGGGGCCGAGGGATGGGATGCAGGAATCTGGAGAGTGGGCGGGGCTGAAAGGAGGAAGCTTTTTATTTTCACGCCCGTAATAAATTCCTTTTCCACCCGGAGGATTTTAAAATAGGGCCAAACCACTGCGGCCCATGCTGCAGGGTGCATTTATTCTGTTACATTTTAACTTAATGCCTACGTTTGCACAGTTTACAGCCGGAGCTGGGGAAATGGGGTGGGATGGGTCCCAGAGACCGGTCCAGAATACGGGGTGTCTTGTGTTCTGCATTCCACGGTGCTCTCGAACACAGTGCTCGAACGTATGTAGTCCTGTGGACAGGGTTGTTATTCCGGTTGACCCTGAAGGCGGAACCCCGGTATTTCCCTCACCGCACACCTGGTACCCGGCGCTCCCAACCACTCTCCATGCGACGACAGCTAACAGGTATCGCGTGCTGGCTCGGAGACAGCCACTGCTCTGCGTACTGAATTATTACCTCATTTCAGGGGCTGGAATCTTAACCCCCCCACCCTATATGGCCCCCTCAACCTGTCAATACATCATCCGCCCTCAACAAATATTGACTCTAGTTACGCATCGACTCGGAGCCAATTCCAAGAGCTTGGCAGCGGGGTGGTCTGCGCCGGCCGTGACTTCCTTCCCGACCTTGCATCATCGCAGACGGAAGAACAGAGTCACAGAAGGGACTGCTCGAAGGGCAGAGAGACCACAAAGCTGCTTCCCTGTCCCGCTCCTGGGTTCACTTACAAACATACACACCATGGTCTCTTGTCCTGAATGGATGACACCCCCCCCCCCACACTCCACCCCAAAGACGCGTTCGTGGGCAGTGAGGACCTGGTCGACCTTGTTTCCCGCCTTGTTTTAAGAGCTTTCTAGACGTTCAGAGAGAGAGAGAGAGAGAATCGAGGATGGACCACAGATGCCTCCCGGCCGGCAGACACGCTCTGCAGAGCCCCCAGACATGGCTCTCCCCGATCAGGAGCCTGCAGCTCCTCCCCCTGCTATCTCGCAGCGGCTTCTAGCCACAGCTCATGATTCTAAATCTGAAGAGATAATGGACCAAAAAAACCCCAGCCCGTCTATAAAAAATCAAGAGCAGGGAAACAGGGCTGTCTGATCACAGCCTTATTCTGCTTCTACGCCCAAGAACCTACAGGTGCAGGACATGGGACACCAGCACGCCCCCAAAAATCTACAGGGGATGCTTTCGACGGGATGCGAACCCAGGCCTCCTGACATCCAGACCTGAAATTCTCCCAAAGGGTTGCCGCCTAAACTGTGCGAAACTCCAGGAATCACCAGGAGCCGGCGCCGAGGGGACGGGCTCAGGGATGGGGGATCAGGCTGCTCCTGAAAGGGACCAGAGAGACACAGGAAGTGGACAGAGGAGAAAAAAAAGCACAGACGGGCAGCTGGATGGGGACGCCTGGGGCAGGGACACCCTGGTCACATGTAGGGACCAGTTTCGAAGGCCGGTCGTGAACCAGTCTGTGGAACGTCTCCGACGCCAGAATTAAAACTGATGCCACGGCGTTGATTATTCCACCATTATTCATGCAGTTACACTCACGGATCACGCCTCCATCTTCAGACTCAACCCTGGCCTTACAAAGGTCACTATGGAGACCATCGCCAAGTACCGACGCCACTGCCCCCAAGAAGGCTCTCGTACACAAGTCCAGACCAACACGGTTTTATGAGCATCTAAATATGAGAAGAAAAAGAAAAAAGAGAGAGATTCTTCTTCCCATCAGAAAGAGAATGAGTCTGAATTCCTGTAACTGGACTTAATGGAATGGAATTTCTTCAAAAGGTTAATTTCTGCCTTCGGCAAAAACCTTCAGATTGGGCCAGAAGAGGAGGATGTGGAGTGTGTGTCAGGCCCGATGTCCTGGCAAAGCGATTTTGGGAGAAAACGCAGCAGTCAGGTCCAGCCCGTGAGGAACAACCCTGCCCCGGCCTCACGGGGTCCCCTACCTGGGACCTGACTGACTACTTACTTTCCTCTCAAGACTGGGGGTTTGATTTATTCTCTGCAGCTCCCTGTTCTAGCATCTGTCTGGCCTCCGCTCCCACGCAGATCTGCCCAGAGAGACGTCTCCGTGGACCTCTGTCCCCATAAAGCCCTGTCGACACACTATCGCATCAGCTCCCTGTGTGCAGAGCCGAAATGTAATGGTCGGCTTGCTTGCACCGCGATTTGGAAAACCACCTGTTTGCTGACACGCATGCGAGGGGCTTTTACGTGATGCCTCCGTGACAGGTGACATAAAAAGGCCCTTAGCAGGCCCTTAGCGTTGGAGGGAGCTTGGACTAGGTCTGGTGACACCTGGGCGAACCCTGGTTCCCTAGCCGAGCGCCCACACCTCTCCCCTTCTCCCATCTTTTTTTTCCTTCGTCAGCAGAGTGTGTGAGCTGGAGACTGTCGGGAGCTGTTCTTATCAAGGCTCTCATACCTGAGATCTAGGCAACTTTGCCTTGGGACAGGGTCTGCCTCGCCCTGTGCTATCTGATAGGATAGACAGCCTAAAGTCAGTTGCCCTGACATGCCCTGACTTGCCCTGGGCCCCTTGAGCCATTTGCTTAAACTAATCTGACCTTGCAGCCCCCTCCTCTCCCGGGACCCTTCTGCATTTTTGGGTCATATAAGGAAATGGAATGTTCTGCGGTTCGA
>PVKZ01006444.1:0-35194 GCA_004027375.1 Macroglossus sobrinus | reverse complement strand
CCCTCCCCTCCCTTCCCTTCCTTTTCCATTATTTCTCAAATTACAGGTATACTAAATCTATAAGAAATTGATGAGGAAATTAGGAGAGCATCCTGAACTTAACATGATGCTGAGTATAAGAGAACCCCCAAAAAACCAGCATGAGTTGATTTTTAAAACAAATAAAATATCCCAAATTATGTTATGGAGGCAGTCAGAGGGTATTTAATGAGCTCTAGAAAAACAATTTGAAACAGAGGAAAAAACAAAATGAGTCTGAAAGTGTGGCATTATATACCAAAGAATTAGCAAAGACATCTTACCTCCACCTTCCTTACTACTTCCTTACACACTACTGCAATTTTAATTAAGTTTTTCATTCATATGGAAGCACTCAATTAATACTCTACCTCCACATATTCTCTGAGATTTGCTAGTTGTACTTTAATATAATGCATTATTTCAGTGGTAGTATGTTAGGAATGGTTTCATTATTGTTGTTTAAGTTTTTTCAACAATGAAGTCAAGGTTATATAGTAATTTTTAGGAATCTGACTTGCTTAACAGGATGGGGAAGGACACAGTACCTATTGGATCACTGGTTCTCATTCAGAAGTGATTTTGTCCTCTGCCAGGGATATCTGTCGACATTTAGAGACATTGTCTCAACTGGGACAATGCTACTGGCACTGAGTGGGTAGAGGGCAGGGAGGCTGCTAAGTATCCTATAATGCAAAGTACAGCTTCCCACAACAATAAGTTATATAAAACAAAATGTTAGTGCTAAAATTGAGAAATCTTAAATTAGGTGAAATACATGGGATGCTTTAAATATATAAAACATTTGCTTTGTACTGAATAAACCCCAGAGTTTTTCTAATTGTATACAAATGATACCTACTTCTTTTGGAAATCTGTTTTAAAGGAAATTGAATGATATAGTTAGGTTGAATAAAAATCTGTAATACGACGAAGCAGAGGCAGATATAATAGAAAGGCTTATGACTCTGTTTCTATGAAAAAAATAACCTGTATTAAAAATAGGAAAGAGAGAATAAAATACATTTTCTTATGAGTTAATTAAAAAAATTGAACATTTTGAAAATGATCATAAGAAAGATGAGAATCCAGGTTGAGAAAGGCCAATGGTTGATATTATAACCAAAGGGATAAGAGGAATTAAAATTTGGGCTTAATTGGTTTTCAGCAAATAGTATTTTTTTTTAATTAAATACTTAGGGGTCATCAACCTACTACAAAAAAAAATAGGTAATGTGAGGAGTTTCAGCTGAAGAAGGTCAACAAGGAGGGCCTTATATCTCTTTTCTAGTCACTATTGCTTTTGTTCTCGGCATGTCTATAAATAAAAAGTAGATGAATAAAAGCTGAGAGCAGATATGAAAACCTTCTATGAAGGCAGAAAGCATTTAACAAAAATAAACAAATATTTGCTTAAAAATATTAGCTCTGGTATTTTTTCATGATATCTGAAAATCTATATTTAGGCAGATACAAAGAAAATATTATTGGTCCCAATTTTTTATAAAGTCAAGTAGAAAAAATCCTATGACTGGAAAATTAGTTGATCTGAAAGAGAACCCAGAAGCCTCAGGTATACTCACTCCCTCTTTTTTCCTGAGTAGATCAGAGTACAAAGGATAGAGTCCCTCAAGTAAAAATTCTCTTTCAGAGAAACAGGAGAAATGAGGGATAAATACTTCCCCAAATTCCCTTCAGCTTCTTATTTGCAAATCAAACAAGGATAAACCATTCCCTTGTGTATGTGTTGGGAGTAGGGAGTAATCATTTTTAGAGACTAGGTTCTGCCTTGATGAGTTGTTTCCCCAATTTCAAACACTGTTCTTTTGTGTATCATGGCTCTTGGGTATGAAGTATACAAAAATTCTAATTTTGATATATTTAAATTAACTCTAAGACCTTACTCTACATTCAGCCATCTTCCCTCCTATACTCACTTTTTTCTAAATCCACAAGTGGCATATAACATGCTCTTACGCTCATTCTCTCTCCCTCCCTCCCTCCTTCCAGATATATAGTAATAACATAATATTAGCTATATAGAACTTAAGTTTAAAATCATAAATTTATTTTACCTCAAAATCCAAAAAAATTAAAAAATGAATCTTAAGTCAGTTTAGTATATGTTGCTCAGATACTCAGAGAGTGCAGGGTTCTCTTAAATTATCTTCCACAAAAAAGAGTGCAGTTATTTCGATACCCCTGAAGTTGAATAAACTGCATATACCTCACTCTAAAATAATCTAATAGTTAAATGCACAAAAGATTAATACAGTATTGGTCCTAAGTTTCCACAAATGACAGTCACCCCCCCCCAAAAAAATGATGTTTTTTAATCCAGTTTAGTCTAATCCTATCCAAGCCAAGGCCATTGGTGATATTTCAGATAGCACATGCTCCATTAGCCTGAGTCCCAGAGAAAAACAGTGAATAAGGAAACTAATTTTTAAGGCTAGAATAATGTTTTCCATGTTATAAAGAGGTAAATCATTTGGTAATACTGTTGTTTGTGCTTACTTGGAAGGAATATAACACACTGTGGTAAACAGAAGATACGTTCCTAAATATACCCATGGTCTAATCCCCAGAATCCATATATATATTACTTTGCATGGCAACAAAGATTTTGCTGAGGTGATTAAGTTAAGATTCATGAGATGGAGAGATAATCTGAGGAATCCTGATGTAATCACAGGGTCATTCTTTACATAAGATTTAGAAATAGAGAGGAAAGATGATGAGAAATACAGAGGTTAGTGTAATGTTCTTCAAAGATGAAGGTAGGTGCTACAAGCCAAGGAATGCAGCTTGCTTCTAGAAACTGGAAAAGGCAAGACAACAGAATCTCTCCTAGTGCCTCCACTGTAAGGCAGCTCTGATTTTTAACCCCATGTAACCAATTTAAAATTTCTGACCTCCAGAAATGTAAGATAATAAATTTGTGCAATCTAGTATCTAACTGATTTGTCTTCCCTAAATAAGATTCTAAGAGTGATGGCATGTGATCCACAGACATGGATCCAGAAGTACTATCCAACACTATAATGAAAATTAGTAAACAAGAGAAGATAAACATTATAAAATCTCACAGGAAAAAAAATAGTTTCTTTATTGAACACTATAGGAAAAAAACTGTTGGGATAAGAGCTATGGTGTCCACTTGCTGGTTCATTGTGCTTGACATATGCTATGGTCTGAATGTTATGGTCTGAAAGGTTGTGTCTCCTTGAAATTTATATGATGAAATCCTAACCCCAAATGTGATGGTATTGGTAGTTGGGGACTTTGGGTGGTGCTTGTTATGATGGTGGAAACTTCATAAGTAGGATTAGTGCCCTCTTAAAAGAGGCTTCAGAAGGCTCCATAGCCTGTTCCTCCATGTGAAGACACTGGGAGAAGGCACCCTCTGAACCAGAAGACAGTACCTTACTAGATATCAAATTTGCTGGAACACCGATTCTGAACTTTCAGTCTCCAGAACTGTTAGAAATGAATTCATGTTGTTTATTAGCTATCCTGTCTGTGGTAGGTATTTTGTAATATCAGCCCAAATGAATTAAAATAGCATACATTAAGAATAAAATTTTAATTGTTGAGCACACAAGCTCCTCTGTGTTTCTGATTTTGCTTCATTAAGGGTGAGTGTTTTGCTGTCACTGAGTGCCTGGTAGAATTGTAAGGCCATTATGGTGTTTTTAGTTTGCATAACATTAGGAATTATCCTCTTAAGTACAAGTCCTAGGGGCAGAGATCATCTTTGCTGGAAATTTTTAATTGATAGGCTGGTCAATGTCATGTATTGGAAGAATAACTTTCATGGTGTAGTCATGACTTAAATCATGGTAGATAAACATTTTAATAGAGATGATCATGCATTTGTTTGTTTGTTTTTATTTGTTTGTTTGGGAATTGTACAGCCACAGCTAGAATCCAGTGTTATTTGTATTTGTTACTTGAATGCTTCTCATGAGCAACCTCCTTTATTTTACTTGATTAAATCTTATTCACCATTTATATGTCAGGTTAAAATTAACCTTCTAAGGCAAGTTTTTTTTTTTTTTTTTATGTCTCTGAGAACTGGTCAGGAACTGACCAACATAATTTAATGGCACTTACCACTTTGTGTGTGTGTGTGTGTGTGTGTGTGTGTGTGTGTGTGTGTGCACGATAAAAGCTGAAGCTTTGTTTTTACTAACTGTGATTAATTTATGGAAGGATCAACCTCCTTCATTTTTAGCTGTTATGAACTATGAGTGTGTTTATCCCCTTTCTCCACGAACATAACAGGAGTGAACTCATAAACATTATCAGAACATTATATCCTTTAGCCATAGTTAATGTTTGAGAGGTGAGTATGTGCCTCAAGATAGAATAATAATAATTATATTAGAGAACACCTTGTGATTCTTTTTGAAATAATTATTAAAGAAGCCAACTGATTATGAGCTATGTGAATAATGTTGGCCTAGGGAACAAGAAACGCTGTGGTCATTTTGTCAACATATTGCAGAGGCAAAAAAAAAAAGGGGAGATGAAGAAAGGATAATAAACGTTGAAATTTCTGTTTAAGTATCTGGATCTGGATTTAACCATGCCTGAAAGTAGAGGTACCTGTGCATTTTTTATGGAAGTAAGTGAATAATTCACTTCCTACCTTTTTTTTTTTAATTTTAAATACATTCAGTTAGATTTCTGACTATCAAAATAATTCTAATATACTATCCTGTTATTCTCAGCACGTAAGTATGCTGAGCATCTAAGAATCATTTAGTACATGTTGTTTAGTGAATGTATTTGTTATGGATTGCCATAACAAAATACCATAAACTGGGTTGCTTAAACAACATGAATTTATTTCTCATAGTTCTGGATGCTAGAAGTCTGAAATCAAAGTGTCAACATGGTTGAGTTTTGGTGAGAAATCTTTTTCTGGCTAGTAGATGTCCACCTCCTCACTGTGTTCTCACTTGATGGAGAGAGAGGGAAAACAATCTCTTTGGTGCCTCTACTTATAAGAGTAAGATTCTCATCATAAGGGCCCCACCCTCATGTTCATGTAAACCTATTTCTCAAAGTTCCCATCTCCATATACCATCACATAAGGAGTGAAGTTCAATATATAAATTTTAGAGGGACACAATTAGGTCCCTTGCAGTAAGAAACTGATTTAAGAGGGAATTAGAAGATTTATAAAATCTGTAGTAGTTGTTTGAGAATGGAAGATATTATACTGGTGATATTTCTAAAATAACATTATAATGGTGATTGTAGTCACTTTTTATAGTGTCCCATTGATTATATCCTACTCTTTGCTCAAAAGCACAATTATTAGTGTCACAACTGGAGGATAAAGACTAACAAATGACCAAAGTCACAGGTTAAATCATGAAATAAGAAAACCTGACCTTTGGTGAGTACTTGCCAGAAATTTGTAAAGTTTTTCAAGCATAGATTAATAAATAGATTCCACATTCCATGATTTGAGAATATTAATATATTATATCTTATATGTATCCAATAAACAAAGAAATTTCTTCAAAGAACACAAACAATACAATAGTCTAATGTTACTATGTGAGTACCATCTACTGAAACTTTATAATGCTTAATGACTTATGTAAAAGAAATGTGTATAGATAAAGCTATGCATGAAAAACAATACTCTAAAGAAGGAATGATTTCATCATCATTTGCAGCAAATGAGAAAAGTATTTGTAGAAGCAAATATGAGAGAGAGAAAGATTTAGATTTCTGGTGGAAGGAATCAGAATTTCTGATCATTGCAAACTCCTCATGGTTCTATAATACTAGCTAAGAGCAAAGCAACCTCAAGCTCAATGAAATCTTTACTGTTATTTGCAAAAAAATCTATTTCAAATATTTCTGCTGAGTCTATATAGAAAATAAGCTAAAATTACATATATTTTTCCTATTCCTTGCTTCATTTCTATTTCTATTCAACTAAAATAATTCTAATAGCAGCTGGAGCTATGAAAGACATTTTATACAGGCATATGTTTTTGTTTCCTCTGTAAACAGACCAAACAAGCCAAAATATTAAGGAAGCAAATTCCTAAGTAGACCTCAATTCATCTTCCCCTTCCAAGAAAGTCTCACTTCAGAACAGAGCCTGAGGTTATAGAGCATCAAATGCATATTTTATTATTCTGATCTATAATCCTAGACTAAGAATACTAAAAATTTTTGAAAAGAAAAAACCCTAAGCTCCATCCTACTCTTCCAAATGTACTTTCACATTGATTCCGCACATGCCTATTGGTACATTGTTTTTATATAGATTTTCTAGGACCCTGAACGAAATGAATTTGTCTACACAAAGTTCAAAAGTGTGACTTTAGCATTAGCAACCCTCATGGTAATAAATATAAGCAACTGCTCTCAGATAAACCTGAATCACTTACATTATCATTTCAGCTGGCTGTCATTGTGTGATTGAACCCAGTTATTTTTCTTTATAAAATATTATTTATTGTGTTAAAAATTAAGCTGAATGGATTTTGAAGGCTCATAGAATTAGATTCTAATGCTAGCATTAAATACCAATAGTCTTAGGCAAGTTTCTTTGAGGTTTAGTTTCTTCACATATGTAATAAATGTATTCATTATTACCACATCTAAACTTCCACTTCTTGTGTTAAGATAGATTATATATCCAGAATAATCATATAAAATAAAGTGCCACATAATATGCAAAAAGTATGCATTGCTGAGCAATATTTTTTATCACAAAATCTTCTAAATATCCCAAATGTTAATTGATGATGGTTTGGTTGAACAAATTATGGCAAAAGCATATATTGAAGTAGTAGGTAACTAAAAAAAAAAGTTTCATCTTTATATATTACAGTGAAATATATTCAGATTACACTGCTGAATTAAAAATATGTGTATAAATATGTCCAGAATACTAAAATTTATCAAAATAGAAATATGTTTATATTTAAACATGTTAAAAAGTCAAAAGAAGATTATATGTGAAACAAAATGAACATTGCCAATAGGAAAGTGAATGAACAGGATAGAATGAGATAACATATTTAGAAGCTAGATTTCTTATAATATACCTTGTTTTTTAGATTTGCCTTTATAACCATACAAATAATTTACAAAATTTTAGAACAAAAGTAAGTTCAAAATATTGATATCTAAAAACAATGAGTGATTTGCTAGTAATGGGTACTGTTAGTTTCTAAATGATTTGTGGGTTCCTTAAGGTAATGACTGATTCTTGGTTGGGGAAGAAAATACATAAATGACCTGAAAATATCTTGTGGTAACAGAAAGAAAGCAAATTATCAAAGACTATAAGGGTCATGTTCAGTTCTCAGGAGCCATCTTAAATGTCAACTAGACAACTATGGGACAATTAGACATCATCAAGAAAAAAATGTCAACAATTAATTGATTCATATAAATTATGTTAATATCCATAGATTTATAATGATAATAATAATTCTCATACAATTAAATAAACCACTATAAGGTGCAAGTGAATTAACTCATAATTTTGCAAGCAGCAAATAAAGATAAAGAATCAAATAATTATAATATATTTTCTATATAGTTTGAAAGTAAAGCGTCCCAAAGCCAGCTTTTAACCTTGCAGATTTCTGCTGAATACAGGAGACTTAAGTATCTATATTGATGGCAGAATGTTGTGCAAAGAATAAAACATGAATCCTTATACCCAGCCAAATAGGGAACTTTAAAAGAAGGGTTCAGAAACTAAAATATCCCTCTGAGAACTCATAACAACAAGCCAGCCCAAAGGCAAGTTTTAGTAAGTTTTTTATGTTATCCACGTCACTGGATAAAACCTCATTTTTCTAAAATGTGGTTCTGAATTAGTAAGAGATGCTGGCCAAAAATTAAAAAATTAAAAATCTCCAAAGGACCATAAAATAATCAGACCACAAAATAACCTATACAAATGAATTTCAAAGAAAAATTTTAGCACTTCACAGTCAAAATTTAAAAACAAAAGAGAAAAACAGGCATTGAGTTGGGAACTAGATAAAATAAAATAGACAAAATCAGACATGCAGGACCTTAGATATTAAAATTTTCTATCAAAGCATTAAAGATAAGTAAGCTTACACATAGCTATTAAAATAATTAAGCACTGTTCATACAACTCTATTAAGATAGGACAACTGCAAATATGAATGGGGTCTTTCATGGATTCTGCCCTATGCAACATTTACCTTTGCTATTTTCAATCTGTATCTTTTCAATGTAACAAACTGTGAGAATAACAGCTTTTCTGAGTTCTTCCAGCAACTCACTGTAACTTGAGGGTGGTGGACACTAACACAGTGACCTAGGCAAGAAAACATAAAAGTGGTGTCAAGAAAAGGAAATGGTTAAACACTGATCTACAATTTTCCTAGACAGAAAAGGGACCAAGTTGCTCTGTAGGATTTAAGATTGATTTAAAGTCCCACACTCAAATTGCATAAGTCAGAGAGGAAATAAACATAATTACATAGAACAGTATAAATCAGGTAGGACAAGAGTCAGATGAGAACAAAAGTCACATTAACAGAGTTCTTTGGAACATCTTTGTTTCTGTAATAGTGGCTTTTATTTATTAGACACATCCTTACCCCACTAGGGTCTTCTGATGTGGAAGACCAAAAATTAAGTAAATGAGTAAATAAGCAAATACAATCAGATCTTCAACTTTAGTGCTTAGTAAATTTCACAGTAAGTTTTAAGAAAGAGACGGGGATTGTTGTATCCATCTTTAGCACCTGCTTACCTACTTCAGGGCTCAAAAGCATGGCTTTAGATCCATTAAGCTTTGGGTCTATATCTTCTCTCCACTAACTTCATTACTATCTATGTGAGCTTAATACAATTATTTTCAATCTTTATTCAGTTTCATTTTCTCTATACTTATAATGGAGATAATAATGTTAAATTATGTTGCATTATGATTCTATTTTAATACATAACGTTATATAATGATCATATGGGTTTTGGTAAATATCAAATGAGACAATGCTTAGAAATCATTTAACATGGCTACTAAATGGATGCACACACAGATTATTTAAATAAATATTATTCTCACTATTATAAGTAGTAGTAGCAGCATCAGCAGCAGTTATGTGTGAGTTTTTGCAATCACTAAGTCATTATAGGCCTATAAGACATTATGTACATTATAATAAAATGTTCATGCGATGAAAGTTCATAGGATCCTTGCAAGCTAGCAAACCATTTACTGTCATGGTTCTCTCAGGGCTGAGCATACAGACATCTTATGTAGTAGTTAATTGATTGCTTTGTAATTTAGTTAAAGATAAGCAGATAAATGCAATGAACTCAGCCATGCTTTATTCACAGATCTGAAGGTCTGAGTAAAAAGTAAAGTTCAAGGTAAAAAGTAAAGTTCAGAACATACCAGTAAAACAAATTCCAAAGCAAGTGAAAGGCTAATCTGCTCAAGATTTTTGCCGTCCACCACAAATGAAGGCACAATGTTGTGACCCTTAAATGAGGAGTTAGACTGAGAAGTGTCACTCCAGATAGAGAACTGGACACCCAGTGCTCCCGAGGGCCTCAGAAATGAACAAAAAGACCAAGACTAAGTTTAGTCTGGTCAGTGCATTAGCTCTACAAAAGGTGTTAACATATTTCTGGTGTTTGCAAAAACTTCCACTGATGAATAATGAACCCAAATACAAACCTAACTCTGCTAGTTTACTGAACCTTAAACCACAAGTGTATTTATTGTTGTTTTGTTATAATTGCTTTTAACGGAACATTGGAGAAAATAAAAGGTTAAAAACAAAAAGGTACTAAGTATCAAAAATATCTGCCCTAATGCGGCCAACAGTGGCTTAGTTTATATATTTTCTAAATTATTCAAAAAGGACAACACTAGATCCTTTAAAATGAACGAATGTGAAGAAGAAACAGCTTACACACTGGTAAACATGAAAATTAAGCTACCGATGTGCAGATGCTTCTGGGAATCCTTCATAAATGGGTGGACACCTAGAGTGAACAAGAACAGAACCAGCCTTAGAAGCCAAATGTTAACTAATCTTTATGATGTGAGGATTTCTACTCGGGGAACATTTGCTAAACTTACGCATAATTTACTTCTAAATTAAATTTAGTTTTTAATGCTTAAGGGAATTTTAAGCCTTTTCCTGGTTTGAAGATTTTTAAAAAATATAGAAATCTTATTAGAGCTGGGAAAAGTGTAGCAATTGAGTCTTCATTAGGTAAAACTTGAGCAGTGATTAATATTTCGATAGTGACTATGAATCAAAAGCTGATTGCAGGAATAATGGCCAATATTCTTGAAGAAAATGGATAGTATTACAGGAAAACCAGGAAGGAAGAAATAAGTTTGACATATAAATTTGGAAATTAATAGTGATAGTCTTTACCTCTTCCAAAATGTTTCATAAGACAAGGTAAAACCAATTGATATATTAAATAATAATGATATACTCTTTCAACTTACACAATGTTATATATCAATTAGATCTCAGTAAAGCTGAAAAAAAAATCAATTGAAAAACAGAACTTTTAACCATTATAAATAAAAACATATGGACTGCTATACTTTAAATAAACATACAAGCACATAGATCAGTTGGTTGGATCAAGGTATCGTGACTGTGTAAAAAAATAAGATGGTATAGCCACTATGGAAAACAGTATGAAGATTCCAAAAAAATTAAGAATAGAATTACCATATAACACGCAATCCTTCTAGGTATTTACCACCAAAATTTGAAAATATTTATCTGTAAAGATATACGCATCCCGATGTTCATAGCAGCATTATTCATGGTGGCCAAGACATGGAAACAACTAAAGTGCCCTTTGATAAATGATTGGATAAAGAAGATGTGGTACATATATACAATAGAATACTACTCAGCCATAAAAAAATAAAATACTGCTATTAGCGACAACATGGATGGATTTTAAGATTATTAAACTAGCAAAATGAGGCAGACAGAAAAATTTGAGAACCATATGATTTCACTCATATGTGGGATATAAAACTGAAAGCAACAAATGAACAAGACAAACAGAGACTCATGGACACAGATGACAGTTTAGTGATTGCCAAATAAAAAGGTGGTCAGGTAGATTAGGGTAAAGGGAGTCAAATATATGGTAATGAAAGATTTAACTTTAGATAGTGAACACACAGTGCAATACATATAAGATGTATTATCAAATTATACACTTGAAACCTATATAATTTTAACCAATGTCACCCTAATAAATTTAAAAAAAAGAAATAAGCTTATTTAGAGAGTTTGACAGTGATTACTATGAAGCTAAAATGCCCTCCACAGAAATGAGAGGCTCAGGAAAATATAAATAAGTAATGTTGTAATACCCATAGTTGAGTTACTGACTCAAAATTATTAGATGAATCTTATGATTATAATGATGATACTGATATTTTTTCAATAGCCAATTTTAGTGTCATACAAGTAGATACTAATAAATATTTATTATATTTACTTATGCTGAGTTTAATAAGATAAGTAACTATAAAATAAGTTTGGAGAATACTGAACCTCAGAAGTGTACAGAAATCTTTAGTTTTGTATCAGTTTTGCTACTGACTTGATCATTAACTTTGCAAAAGTTATTTGTACAGCAAAGGATTCGGATCCCAATATATCCAAGAATTTTGTTTGTTTTTATTATTCTGTCATGGAGTAGTCCCAAATTTTGAGTGGCCAACTAGAGAAAGAATATTTCACAGAGAATGTTGTGTGTATGTGTGCATGCCTTGTCTTTGGGCTGTTAATCTCTTATATATTAAAAAAAATGTTTAATTCCCGATATTGAAAAAAAGATTTTTAAAATTCCTTTTACATTAAGGTTATTAACTTAAAAAAAATTACATAAGACCAGATCCACAACAAAGGAGTTAACCTTGATTCTGATAGCCTTTCTTTTATACAACCTTGTATGTTTATAGCATATACTGTAATTAAAGAAAAAAGAGTAATCAATCCAGAAAAGCAAAGCAGTTATCTCATTTGTTCTAATAATTTCTTTCAATGATATATTTAGATTCAGTATGTTGAGGTAGTGATTAAACCACATAATCTAGAATTTGATTGTTTTAATTCAAATGTGAACTCTGCTAATTATTTTTGTAACTAGGTTAGCTACTAAACCTATTACTAAGTTCTTCATTCTTAAATGAAGTAGACACCTACCATTCAACTCAGCAATCCCACTCCTAGGTAATATCTCAAGGGAAAAGAAAACATAAATCTCGAAAATGTATATCTAGACAAAAAATATCTGACACAAATACTTAATGTAGTTTTATGTGTGATCACCTTAAACAACCCAAATATCCATTAACTTGTAAATGGACAAGCTGTGATACATCCATATAATGTACTACTACTCAAGAATCAAAATGAATTACTGGTAAACACATGGATATGTGCAACAGTGTAGATGAATCTTGAATGCATTATGCAAAGTGAAAAAAGCCAAAAGCATAAGGCTGTATATTATATAATTCCATTTGTATGGTAATATGAAAAGGCAAAAGCATGAGGCCACAGTATAATTCAGTAGTTATCATGAGCTGTGGGTGAGAAGAGAGTATGAACTCCAATAAGGCATACGGGAATTTTGGGAATAATGGAATTGTTAAATGAAGTGTGATTAGATGACTTCTTGTTTTTATTAAAGCTCATGGAACTGAACATTAACAAAGAATCACTTTGTCAGTTATACCTCAAGTACCTAAAAAAAAAAAAGAGAGACATGATAGAACTATCTACTTTATCAAGTTGTTGTGAAAATTAAGAAAAATAATGTATAGAAAACAGTGTAGTGTTTGACATATTAAGCACTTAAAAAATGTTAGCTATCATTATTTACATAAACATGATTTTTCAGAATTGTAATAGTGACTATTATGTTAGCTGAAAATAATTTCTATATAAAAAACAGTCACTCCTTAATAATTAACATTTTATAAAAATTCATGTTTTTTGATTTACTAATAGTTTGGTTTATAGTGAGGCCTCCCTCTTCCAAACATGTTAAAAATTATTACTATATTCTCAGGACTGTGATTTCAAGACAGATTCATGTATTGGGTTGCTCATGAAGTTTACTGCCAAATAAGATCTAGTCATCCTCAAAACTAAGATGAAAAGAAAATTTGCTTACTTTTCAGAGCCATTCATTTTTTTTTTTTCCAAAGCCCCCAAACCTCTAGCCTGTAGACCAAGATCAGGACACTTTCTTTATTTCTCCATGGTTTTGCTCTCTTTCATCTCTATCTTCTCAGCACTTTCTCTCAGTTCCCTTTTACATAGACCTATACTATGTATAAAAGATATGCAATTGCCCATACTCTGTATCCATGTCACATGCCTCCCAATTATATCTCAAGTTTCACACCCACCCAATTCTGTGGTTGGCTAAGCCCATCAAATCATCCCATCTTTAAAAGGTACCTCTTTGTTCCTTAAACCAATTGGATGTACATTAATATATTTAGCACTATAGAATAATATTAATATATTTAATAAAACAATAAAATATACTAAACTGGCAAGTAAAAGCATCTCAATCAATAATACACTTACCTTTCCTATTAAAATTTCAGTTTTTCAAGTCCATAAGGTGCATGACAGCTGAAGCTCAACTAATGTGATAGATTAATATATATTAAGCCTGTTGTGACATGTAATATACCAATGCTAACAGATATATACCTTTTAATAGACCAGTTAGAAATTTTAGTGTTTTTTTAATGTAAATTGGATAAAACAAGGCAGATTTTATAAAAAATACTTTTAAAAAGCCAGGAAATTTCCTGTCAAGTCTTCAAAAATAGTCTTCTAAAGTGTTCCTTTGACTTGTTGTGCCTCACAATTTCAAAATAATAAAATAATCTATATTTCTCCAACTGATTTCTAACATCAAATAGTGTTTGATAGACTAAAAATGCACAATTTCTTTGGTTCACAAAAATAAATAAAATTAGAATTTTAACAAGTATGTCTAAATTAAATGTAAAGATTGTAAACTAATTTCCTTGACTATTTCTCTAAAAAATAAAGACTTCTTTAAAAATGGTATGATTTAAAGCTTAAAAAAATGTACATCAGATATTCTGCAAAAACACTAGTTCTTTTGAGTAAAAACAAAACTTGAGTGAAGGTATCTTCAATGATGAAAATAAAATAAGTGATTAACAATAAATCATTTGCTTTTTAAAGTTATGTTATAGCAATCTTATACACAAAGTCATTACATCCTGGCATTCTTAGATTTTCAGTAAGTTCTCTGTAACTACAAAACTTTCTTACCCTTGACCTTATTTACATTTGAAGTCTTATAATGGGAACTTTTCTCCCAATTCATGTGACTATTTCTTTTCATTCAAAAACTAAAATACCCTACAAAGAAATTAGCACTTCAATTTCTTACTACTTTCTGGAAATCAGTACCAACATAGTCTTTTTTTTACGTCAACTTTTAAAATAAGTAATCGGGAATAAGTGAAGACAATTAAAATACATTGAAGTAGAAAAAGAGAAAACTGTTAAAGACAGAGGCTCACAATGAATATACAAGTTGAGAACAGAAAGAAGAAAGAGAGGTCAAGTCTGAATCACCATGACCACCACTTCAGTGTTGTCATCCTTTATCCTTGGGATGATTCTGCTCTCCTGTGACACAGGCCACCAGGGGGCCTAGAAGTAAGCTTGCCAAGTGAGTACAGGATCTGCTTAGGTGTATAAAAGAAAACGGATAAATCTCTGCCTTTAGGGAAAAAAAAAAAGAAAGAGAGAAAGAAAGAAAGAGAGAGAGAGAGAGAGAGAGAGAAAGGAAGGAAGGAAGGAAGGAAGGAAGGAAGGAAGGAAGGAAGGAAGGAAGGAAGGAAGGAAGGAAGGAAGGAAGGAAGGAAGGAAAGAAAGAAAGAAAGAAAGAAAGAAAGAAAGAAAGAAAGAAAGAAAGAAAGAACGAAAGAAAGAAAGAAAAAATAAACAAGCTGATTGCAAAGAAAAGACTACAAAGAAAGAAGCCAAACTAATAGAATGGATTAAATAAATTTCACAACCAAAAGGAGAACTAGATTTCTTAAAGTTTACCTAGTCCAAAAGTTTTCAACCTATGCAGAACTCCAGCCTTGATAAATATAAATATCTTATACCTCTATTAAAATAATTTAAATTCAAATTAAAATAAATATTATTACTAGAATATAGCAAAGAAAACTGACTCTTCCTTTATTTTCATGACACACAAGACTTCCTGGTAATTTTCATATCATAGCTCTCTTATTCCAGGACATTATCCCTCCCCTAATTTCAAAATAACCAATAGAGTCTAATATGACCCTCTCAATTTAAAAAAAGCTAAAAAGACAAAAACAAACTGTGACCCCATTGTACTAGAGTAAAAGATATGCTGAAGGCTACCTACATAGCGAGAAACAGAACAGGAATCTTGTTTGCCTGACTGGCATATAATTAACTCCTAGATTGTGAGAGACAGATAGAACTACAAAATAATTCTAAGATGGAAAAGACAGACTGATTAACAGCACCTTCAAGGTCAGACTGCCTGGATGCACATAAAAGGTCATCCATGTGCTGCTCTGAGACATAAAGTAAGCAATTAATGTCTCTGTCTTTCTGTTTCTACACCTAAAAATAGAAAAAGGATGTGGTTGTGATAAAAATAGATGATGTAGGTAAAGATAAAGAACATAGCATGATTCTCAGGACATAGAAAGCATACATTTTAACTGCAATTATTATTATCTTTAAAAGACTTCAAAGTGAAATGTGAAATGAACTGTATGTGACCTGTCCAGCCTTCCTCTCTGTTATGAACTAAACTGTGTACTCCCAAAATTTATATGTTCAAACTCTAATACCCAGTGTGACTGTATTTGCAGTGTCAACCAATGGTCATCAGTGCCAATTTAACAAAAGAAATCCCCAATTCGGGGCGTTGTGCAGGAGGAAACTTTATTCGGTGGAAACAGCTCAGTTGTAACGTAGCATGGCTGTGGAAGAACTCCACAGTGTTATAGCTCAATTGCAGAACAGCAGGGCTATGGAACAGCACAGTTTGTGGCTGCCATCAGGCCAGCAACCCTCAGATGATGTCTCTCTCCAGTGAAATGCCTCAGCTCCACTATGGTCAGGTCTACTCCACTCCAGCCTGCTTTGCTCTGGTCCAGTGACACATCATCTGTTTCAGCTCCAGCCAAGGAAACACAATCATCAGACTTCAGTGGAAAGGAAAAGTGTGCTCCTGAGCCGGAGAGGAGCTTACCTAGATAACAAAAAGTCCCTGCCCTGGTCCTTAATTGGTCTGGCCTCATGCAAATGAAGACTCCAAATACTCACAGTTTGGTCTTGATCAGTTGGAATGGAGCCAGTCTGATTGTTCAGTGAAGATGCTAATAAGAAAATAGCTGTGCAGCTCTGATTAGACAGGGAAAGTCTCAGCACCATTGGTTGAAATACAATTCAAGAAACTCCTTTATAAGGACTGGCTCACAGAGCAGGAACACAGTACAGTCAGTTCAGTGCAGGCGGTGGGCAGTTTAGTTCAGGCTTCTCCCTGAAGCCTGGCTTGCATGAGAGGCTCCTGTTTAACAATGGCAGATAGGTTCTGTTTATAAATTTGAGCCCAGTTGGCCACCAGTAGCCCTTCTCAACTGGTCCATCAACTGTAGATAGGGCCTTTATAGAGGCAATTAAGGTGAAATGAGGCCATAAGAGTGGGACCCTAATCTGATAAAACTGGTGCTTATAAGAAGAGAAGAGACCACAGGAATCATTCTTCCTTTACAAGTACACAGAAAAAAGGTCATTTGAATACACAGCGAGGAAAGCCAGAAAGAAGAAAGCCAGAAAGTAGCCCCACTAGCACCTTCTTCGTCTTGGTCTTGCAAGCTACAGAACTGTAAGAAAATAAATTTCTGTTGTTCTAGCTGCCCAAGAAGATGAATAGACTACTCATTCTTGCTCTATCACTTCTGAGGCTGGAACTTCTAATAGCTTCTTCCTCACAAGTGTGTGAGGCCAAAGAAAGTCACTGACAAAATGCTGCCATCAATTTCTGTCTTAGACCTGGCAAACTTTTTCTGTACAGAGCCAGGTAGTATTTTAAACTTTGTAGACCATATGGTCTGCCATTGCTATTCAATTCTGCCATCGTAATGGGAAAGTCACTATAGATAATACATAAACTTGTGAATGTGATAGCATTCTGATAAAATCTTATGTATAGACATTGACATTTAAATTTCATGTTAGTTTAATGTGTAAAAAATATTCTTTTGATTTTTTCAATCATTTAAAAATAAAAAAAACATTCTTAGCTTGCCGTCCCCTGTCTTAGAGCATTTGTTTAGTTATCATTTACTCTTTCTTCAATTTCTTTTATATAAAAATGGCTTTTCCAACTTTTATTCACTTATGTTAATGCATACTGTAAAGTTTTACTGATTAAAGTTTGGAAATCTGTGAGCTTCTTCAAAGATCCTGGTTTCTAGATCTTACCACCTTGCCTCAGATCACAGGAATGCACTCTAATAAAACAGACCATTCCTTCTGCAGAATCCTTTCCCCCACGGGACAAATTTGATTGGCAACTCTTGCTTTCTACATGGTTTTAATATCACTAAATGCGATAATTATGTAAAAGAGTTCTAAAAGACTTAAAATACTATTTAAATAAAAATAATGTGGACAATAAAAATTCCTTAAGGCCAGCCACGAACACACACACACACACACACACACACACACACACACACATCTGAGACTCTACTAAAATGCCTGAGAGGTAACAGACTCATCAATAACAATTTTATAATATTAAATTAAGTAATAATAAAAATGATGATGATGATGTTGACGATATCTAATACTCAAAAGGATCACTGACTAATTTTTGTTCCAGTCTTGTCCAAACTACTTATTATTTTCCCCATTAAACCATGCACTTGACACTGTTGTGCATAGCTGAATCACCATTTGCCATATGGTTATCTATATACCATAGTCTTTCCAATCATTTCAGAAGAATGTAACTCAAAAGTCTAGAGTGAAAAAACAGATATATTTTTTCCTTTCTTTTTAATTCATCTACATTGGTCAATTACCAAGTTACACAGAGCTAATCACTGTAGCTCTTTCTCAGCTGCCCTTCTTTCTTTCTTTCTTTCCTTTTTTTTTCTTTTTTTTTTTTTTTCTTTTTTAGCATTTCTAACCTGGGTTATGGTCTTCACTATTTCCAACATGAATGAATGTAATATTCTCTTAGCCTTACTTCATATCTCCTCATTTATTTTCCTATTCAAATTTATCCTCCCCGGTACAAATTACTTTAAAAACCCTTTCGCCTCAGCATTTAACATTCTCCATCTTCATACTTTGGCTCAAGCTCCCCACCCATCTGCAATTTTTACTCATCACTATGCTTACATATCATAATTCTATGCATCTTTGAAAGTTCATCTCAAATATGTCTGTTACTGAAACATTTCTCAATGCCCCTACTCAATGTGTCTTCTTTGTATCTCAATAGTAATTTGTTTCTTGCCTACGTCATTGTAAATGTCTTATGGTTTTGGATATATCTTTATTCTTTTCTTTAGTGGATTCTACATTTTTGAAAGGGACAGACTAGACTATCCTTTTATCCTTCATGTTCTCTGCCTTCCCTGCCTATCATAAAGTCAAGAATAAATATGTCATTTGCTTCAATACCTCCTCCCAATTCAAAAATTGATATTTCTTTCTCATCTCAGCATTTAGCAAGGTCCTTTTTGAATGTGGACAAAAATGAAGTTGATTCTCTGATAAACTAGATTAGAGATAAAATAGTAGTTTCTCTGCTATTGAATAACTTACACACATTCTGGGACATAGGGGTAATTGGAAGAATGACACATAAATAGGAGAGAATAAACTATAGTAATGAACTGAGTGGGATTGTTATGGAATGTCTTTTTTAAGGGCTTAAATCAGGATCTCATATTCAACTAATCATTTAATTAAACTGGAGTCACAGGAAGTATAATTTGTGCTAAAATGTTGGCAATAAAGAATTTGGTGTTAATGAAGTTTTTATTCAATTTTAAAATTATTAAGAGATAAATACTCTACTTTCTTTTAAACAGCTAAAATCCTATTGAATTAAGAGCTCCAAGAATTTGAACATGAACATTATATGTATTACTAGTTAATGTTTATTCTTTTAGACTTCATTTGGAACATAGCCTCATGTTTATGCACACTGTCTCTCTGCTGAAGTCATCTGTCCATTATCACTTGCCATTTGTACCATGCTACCATGGAGTGGGCAGGCAGTGTTGTCAGACTTAATCCAGGAGATGAAGCAGTGTCAATGAGAACAATTGAAAATGAATGTGTGCTAATTTCAGACTTTTAGTTAAAGAAAGAAAAGCTGTGAGGTATAATGTGATAATGTAGTTGAATAGTAACTTTATTTTTGTTAAAGATACCTTATTTGTCTGGGTTATTCTTTTATTTTGGCTTGAAAATTTTTAAAGAATTTAACAAAAGACTAATTATATGCATGACTGAACTGATTCTTATTGCTGAAGAAATAGAACTGGTGTGAAGTTTCTGTTCTCTGGAGCCTGGAGATGCAGTGTGATTTGTTGTGACATTTTGAAGGGTGTGAATGGATTTAGAAGAACAGTGTAATGGACACAAATTGCATTTTAAAAGAGCTACGAAATGGTTTTATAAGCTCAAGATGTATCAACCAATTTATTTATCTTTTATTGTTTTAGAGGCCAAACATGAGTAGGAATATTGTACTAATTTGTTTAAAGCTGATTTATATTAGAGTTTTCAAAATTATGTTATCAAAGATATTCATGGAGGACCATGACTTTATATAAATGTAGACCCATGAGAAACTGATATTTTATCTGTCATCTAGATTTTTTTCCCTGTTTCTCAAGGTTTGGAATAGCAGGTGTCATGTGGATCCAGAATAAAATTGATTGATTAGATGCCTGGATATTTTAAGGATCAGATTCTTCCTTCCTCTAAAAGTCTGACTTTGATTACACATTACAGTGTAAGTACATTGTTTGACAACTCACTTACTAAAGGTAGCATTAAAGAGATCTAGAAATATATCCCAGAAAAGTTACTCTTAATTATATACAAAACTGAAGCAGTTTGAAAACATTGAATTCCCTAATAAATCAGAATTTGCCTAGGCATCAGGAGATTTCCTAAGCTATGTTTGTGTTTTATTTTTTAGCTCATGTGGTTAACTTCGCTCTCTTCTTAATTTCAGTTTCCTAGGTGTGTATTATGGCTTCTCTTTCTAATTCAACCAACTCACAGAGCTATCAGCTGGTAGACCCTAAGAGCTTGGCTGTGGTTCTCACTACTCAACAGGAACAACTCACAGAACACCAGCATCAGACGAGATAACTGTGTTCTGATGGGATAAGACAAAGCAAGACAACCATAACCATGTGTAAACACAGCAAAAAACAAGCACTGTACAAACCACACAATGACCAAACATTTCCCTCTCCCAACTAACAAAAAAGACTGCTGCTCTTTTACCAATTATGGCATTATACTTACACTATTCCTACTGCTCCTGGATAAAGATTACTGATGTGCCCAGAGAATTACCCTTAATTTCTGACAGCAGCCAAATCAGAGAAAAGACCTACTTTTTTGATCCTTCTCAAAATTACCTACCATGAGCCCAAATTTTATTAATAATTCTTCCTGACACCTTTTATCTGAGACAGCTTTCTGTTTCTCAAAGTATGCATCTTCTATTTTGCAGCAAATAATAAACTCAGCTTTGTTTGCTAATGAGTGTGTTCTTGATGGTCACTGGCAGGTAGGCATTGATGGTTTATAGGCCGTACATTTATTGTACGAGTTCCATAACCATAGTTCTCAGGTAGATATCATGGTAAATAAAACCTATGAAAATGTCTCTGTTCCAGAAAGGCAAATGGCATTTTGGAGACTGAAGTAGTATCAACGATATCTGTATGTCAGATACTATACTAATAATTTTCTGAGTTTTAGCTCAGTGGTCCTTGCAATAGGCCTGGAGGATGACAGTGCTGTTACCTTTACTGTGCCCACTATAAAACTGGTCTTACAGGTTAAGATACTACCCACAGTCTATATGGCAGAGATTAAAATCCATTGGATTACCTGCTGAGGGGAGCACAGTGGACTGACAGCTCCAGCTGCCACACTCTTGATCCACCTCTGTGTTGCCATCAAGGCCCATGCTTCTCCTAAGTGCCCACAGGCAAAAATAGAGCACAGTGGGAGTTATTAGTGGTGGACAATTCCTACAGAACAGAACTCTATGATGGATAGCTACAGCTCAAAGACTCCCCACAGGCCTAACCAAACTTTTCTTAGAATTGAACAGCAGTTCAAGACCTTCCCACCAAACTTCTCCTTCCTTCCTGATCTTCTATAAATGCCAGTCCTGAATCGTGGTCTCAAGTCTATTTTGCTGTTTCTTTTCTATCACAGGTGTTTCTGCAGTGCATCACTTACACATCTAATCTCATCTGGCATTTATTTCTTAGAAGACTGGAACTTACACAATCACTCAAAGCACCAACAGAGTTAAATTTTAATACCAGACAGTCTATTGATGTTCCTAATGCTTTTTATAATCAGTGAAAAAAAATGAAACTACTTTAACTGTCAAGTTTTGAAAGAAGACTTTAAGATGTCATAAAAGCACACTTAACAAAGATAATGCCAAACATTTTGCAAAATCTGTCTGTATCATGCTTAATTTCACATGTGAGATATGAATTTCCTTCTTCAATGACTCCATTTATTTCTGAAACTTCTGCTTGCTGCTTGCCTCTGATACCTATATTTGAATTGTGAATTTTTATATTTTGTTATCTCCAATTAGAACTTTTTTTCCTCCTATAAAATTATTTTATCCTTCAAATTCACTCTGCTTCTTGAGGGAGGATTTGAAGGCTTAATCTGGGTTGCTCTTTTGCATTCACTTATAGCTCTTTGCACTAATCACATATGATGAAAATCACTGGTTCTACTTTTTATGACTTTTAGTGTAAAGAGGTAATAATCTTTTAAAAAATAATTATAGCTCCTAGACAAGTTTCTGATATGACATTGTTAATAAATATATTATTTTATTATTAAGTGAATGAATAAGTGAATGAATGAATAATCATTGATTATTTACTCTAATTCACCTCTGAATTTCATTTCGGCATATACTAAGTAGTCTTGGTTCTGCCCCCTGTGATTGGCTGGTATTCCCACTGCTCCTTGCCCACTGTACTGACTCATAAAACAGAGTCACATGCTCTACTAGGTCCTATATTACCAGCCCTGTATATCTTAACTGTTTTTTTTTCTGAAAAATCACAATATCCTTGGATATTACATTATAGATATATGATAACATGAAAGTTCCATGATGCCAATGACTTCATCTGTCCTGTCATTGCTTTGTCCTGCATCTGACGTGTGTTAGAAACTCAAAGAATGATATAACAGAATATATAGAATGCTATAAAACACAACAGAAGGTCCGGTTAAGAAGACCTAATACAGATTTCTTAAAGGGGTAGAGGCTTGACATTTAGAGAAGGAGAAGATGAACCTAATTAAAAATTAGATTATTGGAAACTCTTCAGCACCAAGGAGCTGTAACAATTATAAAAAGGCCCTGCTTTTTGAAAGGTTGCCTTATACCACTTCACTTTTATGGAAGTCTACATTAGTAACTGTTTTCACTAACTGAAAGAAATCCAAAGAAGGTTTTTGCTTTTATGAAAAAAGGTGAAAGTGAAAACAGCATTAAACATTTGTTTTGCTGCAAGCACCCACCCGGACCAGGGAGAGGGCTCTGCCAAACTCCTTCCCCCAGGAATCCCATTCAGCATCTCAGTATCAAGCCAACATAGCTTTGAACTGTCCCTTGAATATCTGTAACTTATGTCTATTTACTTTGTGCAGCCATTAGCAAGATGTGTTGTAAGGTATCAGAAAAGCCTAGGAGAGCTCCTATTCCTAAGCGTGTTAAATTTAGCGTTAAACTGGATGTAATTGTTCGATCTGCTGAATGACAGAAAGATGTATGTGTTTAGGTCTGGAAATGCTCAAAAATGTTTCCATCTAAATTAACAGTAATTGCTTCTTTGCTTTACACAATTCCGGCTTACAAAAGGTTTTCTTGAACACTCTACTTTTGGATAGCAGGGGAAACCTCTACTTATATATAACCTCGGGGATGGGAGAATATAATATAAGTGACCTCATCAAACTTCATCCACTCATAATTGTGCTGTGAATAACTGAAGTAGCCATCTTTAGCTCAGGCAGTAAAATATTTTAAGTCCAAAATCTGGATAGGAAGGCAGTAGAGTAAATGAAATTTAAAACTGTTCTGTGCATCTGGTATGGGATGTGACTGCGGTTCTGGTAACAACTATTTCACTGCAGATAATTCAGTTTATGATACACACAAAAACATATAAGGCTATCCGGATTTGGAAAATGGTGTTATATTTAGTAAAGAATGAATGGTCTATAGATATGGTCTACAGATTTAAATATAACTAACAGCCTTTTTAATGTGAAGGGGTTTCTATGCAGAGAATTGACTATTTACTTATAGGACAATAAATCTTTATTGAGATGTCATAAATTTGGGAGAATCTCTTCCAGATGGCAAAAATTCTTGTAACAGTCATAAATCTATAAAGTACCTACCAGAATATCTGTATTATAATATGATTGAAAATCATGGATGTTTGGGCAAGACAAAGCAAAAAATATTATTAAATCATGTTATCAAGAAATAATATACACCTCCTCATGGCAAGAGAAAGCTGATTAAAAATTTTTTCAATAAAATCGTTATTAACATTTTCACTTAGTAATGGCAGGCTATCTTTGTGAAGTTTAGAGTAGTTATAAGTGTTGCAATACTTATTTCTGACAGTCCTGATGGTAAATTGTGCTGACTGGCCTGACTTAACTCAATAATATTTCAGTTATGACTTTGATGTTCCAAAAAAAGAGAGGCTTATATTGACCTAAATCAATTGCAAAAGAGTATAATAAAATTCAAAATCAGTTCTTGGCATGGAGCTACTACCTTATCAAAATGATCTTTGCACTGCCTCAAATCTCTCACTTATATTTAGTTAATTATTTAATCATGCATCTGTCAAGTTCTTTCTGATTGCCCAGTAAGTTTCTAGTAACTGGGAGGCTACAGAATTCAATGTGGAAGGGAAAGGAGGTAAGCCTCCTCCAATAGTAAACATGTTCCTCAGCTCATACAGTTGGTTCAGCTTCCTCATAAACAGGTGTCCATCAAAGTCCCAGTGCAGGACAAACTGAGGTAGGAGAGGCTACACAATGGAGAAAAAGACCAACAGTTTCAAACTGGAAGCCATCTGGTCTTAAATCCCCACCATCGTGGACCAACAATTCCCACGTTGTTTATTTGGTGCATCTGCTTATGGGGATACAAATCAAGAAATCTACAGAAAACTGGAAGGTTCCCATCTTCTATTGCCATTTACAATGATATGGATGGATCTTCAGAGTATTATGCCAAGTTAAATAAGTCATACAGAAAAGAACAAGAACCATATGATTTCACTTATATGTGGGATATAAAACCAAAAGCAACAAATAAAACAAACAAACAAACAAAAACAAATTTAAAAACTCATAGATACAAACAACAGAATGGTGGTTACCAGAGGGGGTGGGAGGAGGACAAGGAAGGTAAAGGGGATCCAAATTATATGGTGATGGAAGAAGACTAAGCAGTGAGTACACAATAGAGAATACAGATATGTAATGAAGCTGAAATTTATATGTTCGTAAATCAATAAATCACCCCAATAAATTAAAAAATCTACCTTTTCAAAATAGTTATCAAATAAGTTATTGAAATAAAATTTTTACTAGGAAAAAGAAAACACTTCTAATTATCAGTCTGAAGCAGAGAACAGAGTTGAGTACACAAACCAATCCAAATAAATTACCTACATTATGCCTTTTAATCACAATAACTTGAAAATTTAATAAAGCAAAATTCAATATCTTGCCTAAGGTCACAATACCAGAAAATGGCTGACCTGGGATCTAAAGCCAGAATCCATATTCTTTACCCCTGCTATATCTTGTAATATTTCAAGGGAATATGAGTAAGACTGATGGATAACATTTACACAGAGATAAATTTCTATTCAAATAAAAAGTATTTTAGTCATTATAGTGCTACATTAATTAAACACACTGATTCTTAGTGTAATGGCTTCATATACTTAGGTCTTATGTCCTGGGAGTATTGAAGTAGAAATTAACCAGTCATCTATCACAGAAAGTATATATAGATCTGAACTATGTTTCTACTGACTATAAATTATTGTAGCATTTAAATGTTAAAACATGCTTGTCTTAATTGAAAACTTTAGCTTCAAAAACAAAATTCAGTCCAAGTAGTTTAATACAGATTAAGCACAAATAATTAGAAGAATAAAAAGAAAATCTCAAGGAAATTAAAGTAAAAGTAGAGAAGAGTCGCAAGGTGAACTAGGATAATATCCAGTTCCTCTCTTGATAGACAGATACATAAACAGAAAAATATACATAAATATATATAATAGTAAAATGAACTTATATATTTCAAATGTACTTAGCATATTATATGTCAATTTTACCTAAATAAATGTTTAGAAGTTGAATCTTGAGCTTGACTGGATAGCTGAGTGTCGGGAGCTGTTCTTATCAAGGCTCTCATACCTGAGATCTAGGCAACTTTGCCTTGGGACAGAATCTGCCTCGCCCTGTGCTATCTGATAGGATAAACAGCATAAGGTCAGTTGCCCTGACAAGCCCTGACTTGCCCTGGGCCCCTTGAGCCATTTGCTTAAACTAATCTGACCTTGCAGATAGGAGACCTCCCAGGACCCTTCTGCATTTTTGGGTCATATAAGGAAATGGAATGTTCTGCGGTTCGATATCCAAGGCAACCGTGATTATGCAAATCCTCCCCTTTATATACTCTACCCCTACCTACAATAAACGAGGCTTGATCAGAACTTTGTCTTGCCTCCATTCTTCACGTCTCCTGTCCCTCATTCTCTTGCAGATTGTCTCCTCGAGTCTCACCTCTGGTCGGAGCTCCCGTTAGTCGTCCCGCGGGAAGGGACAGCTGAGTTGGTTAGAGTGTGGTGCTAATAAAATGTAAATATCTTCTGAAAAAGTAATACAAGTTGTTTCTTTAGCTCTGCATATATATATATATATATATATATATATATATATATATATATATATACACATACAGATATATATATGCATTACATTGTATATATGAGTATATATATTATGTGTACATATACATTATGTGTATATATGTACAATGTGTATATGTTCATACATACATATACATATGTGTGTAGGTGTGTATATACATATATATATGTATATATGTATATATATGCATGCAAAGAGAGTTTTATTCTCACCTCCTAAAGCATAAACCTATGCTTTGCATTAGATTTACATTAGCTTTGCATTGTTGACACAATAGCTCAGGCACTAGGGCTATACAATCATATGAAGTTAGGAAAAAAAATGCACCCCTTCTTCAGTTTGGGTCATGTATCCATCAATGGCACAACCATTAGTAGTTAGAGAGTAGGGTCACCAAATACTAATATGACTTTCCAAAATCACTACAATAACTGGGACTGAACGGGGTGTGTGGAGTCATTACAAAGTAGTGTGTGTGTGTGTGTGTGTGTGTGTGTGTGTGTGTGTGTGAGAGAGAGAGAGAGAGAGAGAGCGCGCGTGCACGCACTTAACAGATTTCTATTTGAAGCTCAGCTTGATTAACATTCATACCTTCTTCATTTCCTTGTTCTTCTGAATTTCCTCAATAATCTATTCTTACTTCAATTAAACCTCTAAATTCTTTGACGCTAAATTCCTAATGTAGAACAGAAATTAAAGTGAGTTAGGATAACTTATTTGACTTGAGTTATGCCAAGTTTCAATCATTCTGTTTTTTCAATCATATCGTTATTCACCTACAATCAGTTTAGATTACCAAATTGTTTCAGGATTTGGAGTCAGAGACAACAACTCACTTTTTAACCCCTATGAATCTGAGTTGGGTAGGAAAAGCATTTTCATTTTATGTAGATATAAGTTAGCATTAAACTTTTCTCTGAATGTACATGATGTCTCCATTCATTATTTAATCTTTTGGCCACTAACATCCCTCCAAACTGAGACTTTTATGTGAATCTGCCAGAACAGCACTTTTTGTAAGTGACAAATTGGGACTGTCATCCTAAAATGAGAGATAAGCCATATTATCTGAATTATTGCCCATCAATGGGCAGTGAGAGATGCCATAAATGAGTGATAGAGCTAGCAAAGATTTACATCAGTCTGTATGTTCTAATCTGACCTAGGGCATCAAGCAGATTGAGTGTTTTCCCTCCCACACAAACATTTAGCTTATTTTAGTTACCCTCTCTGCTAAAGCACTGTTTTGAGATTTCATGAAATTCTTTACATACCCCAGCACTTGTTTTTTTTTTCATGAATAAGATAAGAATAATTATGCTTATGTTCAACTTCCAAAGAAGGCTATCTCCAAGGGATATTATAGACTAAGGTAGTGACTCTACAAAGTCTGCAAAGAAGAATGAATCCAAAAAGTATGCACATATGCAGAGCTGGAGAAAAAATTTTATTTATATTTTTTAGAGAAGCTTCATTTTTTAAAACATTTATTTGGGTATACTTAATATTTAATATGCTAAATATATTTGAGCTGTACAATTTCATGAGTTTAGGTATATGTATATAGCTGTGAAATCATCATTACAATGAAGATCATGAACATATAAATCACCCCAAAAATATCCTCTTGTCCCTTTGTAATTTCTCACCTTACCCCCTCTAATCTCTTGAAGCAATAATCAATCTACACATAGATTATATTGTGCAGATTGTATAATTTTATATAAGTGGCATCATAAACTATTCACCTTTTTTTTTAATCTCACTTCTTTCTTTCAGCCTAATTATTTTGAGATTTATTTAGGTTGTTGCAAGTATCAGTATATTATTTCTTATTGCAAAATAGTTTTCTATAGTAGTTCTTTACTATTATTTGTTTACTCAATCATTTGATAATGGACATCCATGCTATTTCCACTTTTGGATTATTCCAGGTAAAACTGGTATGAACATTTGAGTACACCTTTTGGTAGGGATGTATGCTTTAATTTCTCTTATGTAAATTCCTGGAAGTGGAATGGCTGGTCAAAAGTGTGTCTTTAACTTTTTAAGAAATATCCAAAGTATTTCATCATTTTTCATTATTGAGTTTTGCATGTTCTTTTTATATACTTGATACAATTCCTTCCTCAGATAAACAATTGGCAAATATTTTCTCCTTGGTTTTGACTTGTATTTTCATTATTTCAACAATGTATTTTGAAGCAGAAAATATTTTAAATTTTTGATATGATAAAATCTAATTTAGATTTTTAAAGTATAGATTATATTTTTGGTGTTATGTCTAAGAAACTTCTGATTCACCCTGCATTAAAAAAGATTTTTCTCATATGGTTTTGTTTAGTAGTTTTATAGACTTAGATTTTATAATTGTGTTTGTGGTTTCTTTTGTATATAATATTTGGTACAGAGTGAAAATATTTTTTTTTGAATATGATCATCCAATTGTCTCAGCATCATTTGTTGAAAATTATCATTCCTATCCTGGATTGTTATTGTGCCTTTGTTGAAAATCAATTGTCCATATAAGCAGGAGTCTATTTGGGTAGTCTTTCATCTGTTTCATTGATCTTTTTGTCTATTTTTATACCAATACCACACTATCTTAGTTACTATAACTTCATAATAAATTTTGAAATAAAGTTGCATTAAACATTCACATAATTCAAATTCACATACATTTTATATTAGGCTGGTAAATTTCTACAATAAAAGCCCACTGAAATTTTGATTGAGATTGTGTTGAAAATATAGATTAATTTGATGAAAATGACATCTTAATATTGGTTGTTCTGATTTATAACATAATATTTATTTAGGTTTTATTTATCTCAGCAAAGTTTTATAGTATTTATTGTACAAATCTTGAACATATTTTGTCAGATTTATTCTTAAATATTTCATATTTTTGTTGCTATTATAAACAGTACTATTTTTAAATTTTAATTTCAAAATTTGCATAACCATATAGAAATACAATTGATATTTATATATTGATCTGTCTTGTAACCTTGCTAATCTTGTTGAATTGCATGTTTTCCTTTGTATTTTTTGTATAATCCATCAAATGTTCTACATAGGTTATCATAGCAAATGTAAATTAAAAACATTTGTACCTCTTCATTTCCAATTTGATACCTCTCCTTTCCTTCACTTAATGTTATTGTGCTAGCTAGAACCTCCACTAAAATAATGAATAGAAGTGAGAATGAACATTCATGTCTTGTTCCTGGTCCTAGGAGAAAAGCATTCAGTCATTCACAACAAAATAAATGTAGGTTTGTTTTGTTTTATATTATTTTGTATCTATAAATAATTATATGTTTGTTTGTTTTATTTTTTGCAGATGATCAAATAGACTAAAAGAGGTGTTTGGTTTTTTTGTTTTCCCTATCTTCAAGTTGCTGAGTATCTTTTTTTTGAATTTTGTATTTTATCATATAGTGTGTGTGTGTGTGTGTGTGTGTCCCTTCCCACGGGACGACTAACTGGAGCTCCAACCAGACGTGCAACTCGAGGAGACAATCTGCAAGAGAATGAGGGACAGGAGACGCGAAGAATGGAGGCAAGACAAAGTTCTGATCAAGCCTTGTTTATTGTAGGTAGGGGTAGAGTATATAAAGGGGAGGATTTGCATAATCACGGTTGCCTTGGATATCGAACCGCAGAACATTCCATTTCCTTATATGACCCCAAAATGCAGAAGGGTCCCGGGAGAGGAGGGGGCTGCAAGGTCAGATTAGTTTAAGCAAATGGCTCAAGGGGCCCAGGGCAAGTCAAGGCATGTCAGGGCAACTGACTTTATGCTGTCTGTCCTATCAGATAGCTCAGGGCGAGGCAGACCCTGTCCCAAGGCGAAGTTGCCTAGATCTCAGGTATGAGAGCCTTGATAAGAACGGCTCCCAACGTGTGTGTGTGTGTGTGTGTGTGTGTGTGTGTGTGTGTGTGTGTGTGTGTGTATGTGTGTGTTTGTGTGTGTGTGTGTGTGTCTATTGAGAAAATAACCTGTTATTTTTTTTCAGTTTGCTAATATGATGAGCTTAATTTTTTTTTTCAAATGTTAAGTCAATCTTGCTGTTTGGAGATGAACCCTATTAACTAATGGTTTTAATCAGGGTTTTCCAGATAAACAGCATTGTAAAAAATATGGATACATAGATTCATATCTATATAGATCTATTTATCTATCTATATTTTCCTTACCTATCTCCTGAGGAAGAGAGAATGTGAGACACAGAGAGGTTTCAAAGAGCTGGCTCCTCACAGCTGTGAGGCCTGGCAAGTCTGAAACCCAGAGGACAGCCTTGCAGTGTGCGGACTGGGAACCCGGGCAGGACTTCTGCATTACAGCCTTGAAGCAGAATTCCCTCAATTCTGGAAAACCTCAGCTTTTGTTCTTAAGGCTTTCATCTTATTGGGTATCCAAAGTAATTTCCTTTACTTAAAGTCAGCTGATTGTAAATGTTATTCATATCTGCCAAATATCTTCACAGTAGCATCTATACAATGAGTTTGATGAATAATGGCACCATAGCCTAGCCAAGTTGAAATACAGAATTAAAAGTTTCAATTATAGTACCCTCATTATAAATTGTTAGATACAGTGGTTTTTCATCTATTTTCAAGAATGATATTAGTCTGAAGTTTGTTGTTTTGTTTTTGTTTCTGATAATGTCTCTTACACTGGTTTTAGTATGAGGCTATTTCTCGTCTCATTTATTGAGTTGAGTGGTATTCCCTTTTTTAAATTTTCTGGAAGATTTTTTTGAATTATTATTATTTATTTCTTAAATATTTGGTAGAATTCAACAGTGAAGTCATACGTATTTAGAATATTCTTTGTGAGAAGTTTTTTATTTGTTTGGTTTCCATTAATATTGAACTTTAACAATATTATAGGTCAATAACCTCTTATTTTAGAGGTTATTTCTTAAGTAAGCTTTAGTAGTTGTGTCACTCAAGGAATTTTCCCATTTTATTTAAGTAACTAAATTCATTGCATAAATTCAATTACATTAAACCTTTATTTTCTTTTTAATATCTGTAGATTCTGCAATGATGTTCCTATACAATTTCATATGTTATTAATTTGTGTATTCACTCATTTTTTACTGGTAAGTCTAAATAAAAATTTCTCACTTTTATTGATTTTCTCAAAAACCCAGCTTTCAATTTATTTTCTTTAGTGTTTTCTGTGTTCTGTTTAAGTGATTTTGGCTTTTATCTATGTTTTTCCTTTCTTCTGCTTTTTTTTTTCTAGTTCATTGATTTGAGGTCACTAATTTGGTGTCTTTCTTTTATTTTTTGACTGGCTATAAATTTCCAAGAAAACACAGCTTTAGTAGTATTCCACAATACTACTAAATATGTTGTATTTCCACTTTCTTTTAGTATATAATGTTTTCTATTTTTCTTTATGATTCTTCTTTGAACCATAGCTTAATACAAGTATGTTATTCAATTTTAAAATATATAGTATTTTTCAGAGATCTTTTGTTAATATTTCTAACTTAATTCCATTAAGGTCAGAGAACATACTCTGCATAAATTAAAACCTTTTATATTTGAGAGGTTTTTTTTTATATCTCAGAATATATTCTCTCTGTTAAATGAACCAAGTGAATTTGAAAATAATATGAATTATACTGCTGTGCAAAGTATCATATAAATTTCAATTGGGTCAAATTGGCTGGAATTGTTATTCATGTCTTCCATATCCTTTCTAATTTTCTATCTACTTGTTCTATCAATTTTTCAAGATGGGTACTGAAATTTTGTAATGTAATATTGTCTTTGCTTTTCTCTTTCTCCTTGCAGTTCAGCAAGGTTTTGCTTCATGCATTGGAAGCTCTGTTATTATTGCATAAATGTTTAGCATTTGTATAATTTTGTGATAACCCGATACTTTTATCACTATGAAATGACTTTATGTCACATAATATTCTTTACTCCAATATTTATTTAGTATGATATTAATATAGATACTCAAACCTTCTTTTTATTAGTGTTAGCATATATCATTTCCCATTATTTTACTTTTAACTTATTTGTGTCTTTATATTAAAACTATATTCCAATATAAATAGTATTAACTAGAGTAATGCTTTTTCAAGCAATCACTGACTCTTAATTATATTTAATATAATGATCAATGTAGTTAGTGTGACTATATATTTTCATTGTTTTATAATCTGTATTTTTAATCTCTCCTTTGTTTTTTTTCTTTTTATGCCTTCTTTTGAATCAAGTCTTTTATTATCATGTTTTATATCTATCAATCTGTGAAGTGTAACTCTTTGTGTTTCTACATTTAAGAGCAGCTTTAGAGTTTGTAACATACATCTTTATCATCAAAGTTCACTTTTAAGTAACATGATATAAATTCAATATATAGTTAAAAACCATATAATAATATACTTCCTTGTCTCACCTTCTACTCTTTATGCTATTGTTTATGCTACTGTTGCCATAACTTTATTTACACACATATTGCAAACTTGAGTAGATTGTAATTTTTGTTTAAATATTCAGTTAGACTTTAAAGATATTTACTTCATAAAAAATAATGTTATATAAGTATCTATGCAATTATCTTTCCTGGTACACTGTGTTTCATTTTTTTTTTCACCTGGTAACAGTTTCTCTTTGCATGAATGACTTCCTTTAATATGTTTTGAAATGTGAATTTATTGGTGATATGTACTTCTAGATATTGTATGTCTGAAATGTTGCTATTTTGCCTTCTTTTTTAGGAGATACTGGTTATTGAGTTACAGGTTTAGAGGGGGTTTTTTGTTTGTTTTGTTTTGTTTAGTTTTATTGTTCCTCTACATTGTTGTTCCACACTCCTCTTTTAAAAAGTTCCTTTATATTCTTTTCAATTGGCTTTTTTTTGGAGAGTTTTCTGTTTATATTACAAAAAAAATAAGACATCTGTTTTGTAGTCTGATATATAAAGAACTTGTGACATATCACTTCCACTCTCACAACAACAACAAGTAAAAATCAACTCTTTTTATATCTATCAGAGAATTAGGATCATTGGACAAGTAACTGAAATCTGGAGAGAGTGTCAGATACAGAAAATCATATCTTAACAAGAGCGGAACCCATCACTGGAGCCAGCATCAAGTAGGAATGCTTAAAGGGTAGCTGACTAACAGCTGGAGACTTCATATGGACTAGCTTGAGAGATTAAAACTCCTGGACACCTGTGCTTGGTGGTACCCTCACACTTTTATGAGTTCAATCTCCGAGTGGTCCAGTAGGTTCTCATTGTAAATATTGGAGAAAAACTCTTTCTTGCTTCCAGCAGAAAGAGAAAAAGTAATCATTATGAAATAAGCCTACAGCTTTCTGTATTCCTTAACAAATGCTTGTCCTCAGGGAAACTATATTATAGAGCTTAACCAATGTGGGAGAAAGAAAATACCTACCTTTGTGCCCTTCTAGTGTACCTATCATCTAAGAGATGGGAAAACAAGGCTGAAAAGCACTTAGAAAGGTTATAGAACAGGTGATGAGACTCACTAAAAGACTGAGATTCAATCGTAGGGCTAAAAATGCTTCTTCCCCACTCCCTCACCTCTTGCTATTGTAACAGCAAGACTAGTATAATAACAAGAGATTACAGCTGAAAAAAAAATTCAAGATTTAAACCCTATTTCAGAAGTCCCTAGGGAAATACAAAGACATCATAGGAGACAAAAACTAAGTCACCAGAGAAAATTTTAGCTCTGACACCTATAGCTACACCAAACAATAAATAGAGCCTAACTACCAGCCATATAAACATAAAATCATACATTAAAGACCTATTTATTTTGCTTCACTTTACTTGATATATCACATGTGCCTTTCAACAAAAATAACTAGTTATGCTAAAAGGCAAAATTATAGTCTGAAGGGTATACATCAGAACTAGAGCCATGTATGACACAGATTTTTTTAAAAAATATCAGACCTACAACATAAATAACCTTAATTAATATGCTAAAGGCCCATAATGAAAAAAAAATGGTCTATGTGTAAGACAGATGGATAATGTCAACAGAAAAGAACTTGAGAGAGTATCATAAGAAACTGCTAGAAATCAAAAACACTGTAACAGAAATAAAGAGTACCTTTGATGGGCTCATCAGTAAATTGTATACAGGCATGGAAAGAATCAGTGAGCTCAAGGATAACTCCCAAAGTGAAACGTAAAGAGAAAAAAAAATTTAAAAGATAGAATAGAATATCTAAGAACCCTAGAACAGTTAGAAAAGGTGTATCTATATTAATTTTGAACAAAACAGATTTAATGTAAGGAAAATGATCAATTATAAAAAGGGCATCACATAAAGATATGGAGTCAATTCTTTATGTAGGCATATGATTTTTAATGTACACACATCAGAATAAATGAGGAAAGCACTGGTAGAACTAAAAGAACATACCCACTATTATAGTTCAAGACTTTAAACCTTAATATCAGTAACTGACAGATCCAGGAGGCAGAAATCAGTAACTATATAGCTGAACTGAACAGCATCATCATTCAACTGAATCTATTTGACGTGTATAAAATAGTCCATTGAATAACATTGAAATATACATTCTTTTAAGCTCACATAGAACAATTCCCAAAAGAGACTGCATCCTGAATCATAAAATACATCTTTGCAAATTTAAAGAATATAAATTATATAAAGTACATTCTCAGATGATAACAGAATTAAACTAGAAATCTATAAAAGAAGCTAGACAGTTCCAAAATAGTTGGGTATTTGGATATTAAATAACATACTTTA